>LPNX010672105.1:249890-323115 GCA_001517045.1 Pseudotsuga menziesii | reverse complement strand
AACCTTTTTCTTTCTAGCCCTTCCCCTTTATCCCTTTGTCTCCTTCCTGGTCCTTAATTAAAACATTAATATAAAATTTAATTTTAAAAATCTTTTTAAAAACTTTAGGTTTTTACATATAAATTAAAAATAAATTAGAACCAACATTTTCTAAAACCTTAGGTTTCTAAAGTAAAATTAAAATCAACCTTCCTGACCTTAAATTAACCTATAAAATCTTATTATAAGTTAAAACTAAATTATAATTAAAATCAAAGTAAAATGAAACAAAAATTTTAGTGACTCACTATACTTTAATTTTTTTTTATATAAACTTCTTATATCCTTAAATAAAACCTTAATACAAAATAATAACCTAAAAATTCAAAATTAAAATTGAATGTTCTTTTTTAAACATTTTTAAAACTTTAGGGTTTGTTAAAAATAAATTAAAAATAAAAATAAAAATAAATTTAAATCAACATTTTAACTTTTAAATTCATTCCAATAACTTTAGGAATTTAAAGTAATATTAAAACCAACCTTTTTAACCGTCCCAACCCAAATTAACCTGTAGATCACATTTCATTAAAAATCTTATTATAAGTTGAATTTGAATTAAATGAAATTATAATTAAATTAAAATAAAATGAAATTAAAATTTTTTCCATAAGTTTGGACACATTAATAGGCTTTAAAATATAATTTGTTATTAAAAATAATAAATTTGACTTTATATAAAAAAATTTAAATAATTAATTATTAAAAATTTTAGCCATTGTATTAAAAAAAAATTTAATATAAACTTTTTTCGGAAAAATAGGTTCAAGGATTAATTTTTCCCGCACACTTTGCAATTAAAATAGAATTAAATAATTTTTCTTTACCTTGCAAACCCTAGCCTCCGTGGCCGACCATAGAAATTTTTTTACCCGGTTCGAGTATTTATCAATGTCTCTCACTCTCTCCACATTCGACATTGTCCTGATGATGGATCCTGATATGGATCCAAAACGTCGACTTGGCGATTTCGTTACTGTGGTTTCTCCGACAACAACATCAATAACTAACCACCATAGAAATTTAGCAACATAAGTTATTTAATTATTATTTTATGTTCATTACATTGCCTTTCCCTTAAGGAAATCTTTGTCTGATTTATTTTAATTTGTCGTCTTGGAATTCTTTCTTTTTTGTATTTGTGACATTTGAGGAGATGAGTCGATATGAATTACGGATTCCCCAGGAGAATTGCTGCATCATATTTGTTGTGGTCCATCCCAGATCTATTTTTATCGGAGTGCTGAGATCGTTTTGTGGGACAATTCGTCTCAATTGTTGCTTGGTATGTCAATATTTTCGCATGTCCACATAAGTCTTTTGTGAATATTCATTTTGACCCTGTCGTTGGTCAAAATGACGATTATAATTAGGATGTCTGTAAGGTGTAGGTGTTGTTTGTTCTTATTTCTTTTGGAATGCAGCGAGGACTGTCTTCACTTCTTCGATTTGATTTTTGGATGCATTTTTCTAGATTGTGCTTCTTGGTTCTCCAGTAGACTGTTCATGATTCTGAATCTTTTCGATTCTTTCCTCTTGTGATTTTTTTTCAATTTCTAACTCCTTGATATGATTCTGTAGTTCCTGATTACGATTATTTAGACACGGGTTTTCTTCTTGCTTTTCCAGTATTTTTCCTTCGAATTCTTCACTGGAGTGTTCCTTCTTACTACTATTTTTTAATTTTTTGATTTTTGTAATCAGGGTTTTGTTATGATTTCTTAACCTGAAAATTTCTTTAGAATTGTTGGATATTGTTTTATTACTCTTTGCGATCTCCGGCTTGTGTTCCTTTTTAGAGTCAATGTTTTGTTGCTGAAGAACTTTTATTTGTTGTCGATATTGGTCGACCACTGATTCTTGATCTTCTACCTTCTGTCGTATGTGCGTCAGTTCTTCATCTCTGTCGTTAATGATTTTGTTCAAGCATATTATTTCTGATTCGTAATCAATTATTTCTTTCTTTATATTTTGATTTTTTTGTCTCTGATTGAAATCATTTTTGTCTTTTAATTTCTTAATTTGGGACGACAATTTTTCTATATGATTGTTTTGGTCGGAAATTTTTTGTTCCTTGCGCTCTTTTTGCATCTTATGCAATTTAATCAACATTTATGATTTCGTATTTATGTCTCGTAACTCTTCATTGTCTCTCTAATAACGCTTTAGCTTGGCTTCTAATTTCTCTATTTGTACCGGTAAACCAACTTCCATGGTCTCTGACTTCTTTAATGATAGATGGCTATCGATTTCTTGACAAGTCTTCATTTAATGTTTTGATTCTTCGTCGATTGTTGATCTTCCTTGATTTTGGATTTTTTCTTCGCCGATGGACGGTCTTGTTGACTTGACTTCTTTGACTTTTTTTTTGACGAGGGAGTCTTCTTTGATTAGGTTAAATAACCCTTTTTTTTCAACAATAATTATTATAAAATAATAATTTTTATAATTTTATTTTTATAATAATAATTAATCAATTATATTAATATTTTTATAGACTATATATATAGTTTAATATATAGTTTTTTTTAAATAATAATTAATTATTGTATAATAAAAATCTTTATTTTATTATTTTATATAATAAAACAAAAAATTGAACTATTATAAATATATTATAATAATTCAAATCAAAGCAAAACCCGGGTTGAAGCGGAAAGCAAAACCATGTGTTTGTTTTACTTTATCTTTTTTTTTTAACTTTCCTTTCCTTTTCTTTTCTTTTACCTCCATTTTTTTTGGGTTACTTTTACCTTTTATTTTTATTTTTCCTTTTACTTTTATCTTTTTTTTCTTTCTTTTTACGTTTTTCTTTTTCTTTTGGACAATGTCCAATATTTTAGGGAAACCCTAAAATAAGGCTACAAGTAAAAAATTAGACAAGGTCTAAGAATGAAGGCCAAAGGCCCAGATTAGCCAAATGAGGCTCTGATACCACTTGAAGCGAATAATTATTCGCTTACACAAATAATATTACCAAAAGACTTGGAATATTAAATAAGCCATAATAATATATAAATTGATGATAGAATAGATATGATGATAGATTACAAAGTGATTGCCATATATATATTAATCGTAAAGGCACTTTGGATACTATCCATGAAAGGATGAGCCATTTTAGAATTGTTTACTAATAACTATTTATTAATTATTAATATCAATATGTATTAATATTAATAATTAATATTGATATTTAATAGTTATTATTAATTATATAATAGTTATTTAATTATTATTTTATGTTCGTTACATCGTCACTTGTACCTTTTTCCTCATTTTATTTTCTATATGTCTGCAATTTGTTTGTGGGTGGATTGGAATTTGTTTCGTCGAAGCGGACTTGAATTCTTGGAGGGATTCATTATTTTCTTCTTTTATCGACTAGAATCATTATTTTATTCAGAACACATGGTCGGTGACCCCCCCATTGCCGATCAGACTCTACTACTCAATGGAAGTGGGTTCAACGATGGACTTCATTTGTTTAGTAAGTATTTACACTCATGCTCATTAACGAAGTGCTCCCACTCTTTTTTCTTATGCTCCCGATTTGATGAAGAGAGTACGACCAATGGATGTTGTGGATTGTGTTGTAATCAATCAGATTGAAAGGTTACCAATTATACACATAAATAATCATATAACAATAATAGAACAAGAGGCAACAATGGTAGATAGAATAACATATTATATTACTAAAAAACACATGTGGTTTCATACAATAAATTGAACCGAGTATATATCTCGCTCAACAACCTATATATATGTTTACAAAATAGTTACAAAAACTACCTTTCAGTTCATCCAACCGACACGACCTATGAGGTAAACCTAATCTACAATTAGTCGACTAACTAGTCTAGTCGGCTTAGCTGACTAGCTCCTCCAACATCTCCCCCAGCTCAAAATATTTCTTTATCCCAAAGAAACAAGGAGGTGAAAGTTTATGTCTTGAGTAGTTCTGTAATGCTCTTTTATGGACTATGTTGTGTGATAGACGATTGTTGTTGAATGCAGAATTCAACAATAGCTTATGTGGTAATTGAAAATTGGTGTTGGAATTCCTCCCAAGTGCGAAGTTCCTTTTGAATGTCTATGGTAAAAGTAGCGAGAGTCAACAAGTTCTCTACCTTTTGATGCGTGTCTATGCTAAGGATATTGCTCATGTTGGTCCCCAAAATTTGTGCCTTTTCTTCAGCAGCCACAAGTAATATTTGCATATGTGGTCGGATCTTATCGAGGATAACGAGGCTCGGTCTGTCCTGGCTAATCCATTGATGCTCTTGCTTTTCTAATTTTTTATAGTTTTGTCATTTCTAGAACGAGATGGTCATGAATTATTTGCATCATTGCGTCGGTGATTGCTTGACAGTTGTGTAGTGAAAAAATGAGATCATGAGTCTTCCGTACTTGTTGAAACACTTGGACATAGTGCATGCACCAGTTTCTCAAAACCTCCTTTGTTACAGTGGATTCTGTGATATATTGTCCTAACAAGTTGTAGGCTGTCAAAAACGCTATATATTGATTTCTCAGTAGCACAGTATTCTCTTCTGCTTGCTCCTACTTCCTTTATTGTAACCGTGCTTGAAGTTTTGACACAACACTTTCAAATAGTTGGTATGCTTTATCCAATGGGTTGTCTATGTCGACCCCTTCCGGGTTTGTGATGAATTGCTTCGCCATATTTTCACACTTGTTTAAGAATTCAGTCTGCTTTGTCTTGATTTTATTTAGTTGTTCCTTATTTTTCTCTCTTTTAATCTTGGACTCTTTATTAATTGCATTTACCAAAAGGTCTATCTCTTCTTCTCTTGCCTTATGTGTGTTGATTGTTGTTGTAGGACCTAATTGATCTAGGTGGATTACTGAAGGTATATGCAGTGGAGCTTGTTGTAGCTATTTCTGGTGTTCTTTATCTTACTTATTCTTTTCTTCTTCGTCGCTCTTGCTCTCTATTTTGTCTTTCAATCTCTTATGTCGGCGGAGGTGTGACATATATTTTCTTTGCATATGTAATGGATATAATGGGGTTTAGTGGATGGGTTTCTGGTGGAGGACTGAAAATTGATGATTGAGAAGGTGGTGTAGGTGAAGGGAGGGTTGGTGGTTGTTCAGATGCTGATGGTAGTGAAGTCGAGATGGAATCTGTCGATAAAGGATTTTTGATAGTTTTAAGTGATTCGATAATTTCACTAGCCTCGATAGATTCGACATTTTTGACCATTTATTGGCTTGTTTCTATTGGTTCGACTGGGTCGACAACTTCAAAAAACTCTTTAGAAGTGGCAGGTTCAGATTCTTCAGCGGAGGGGTTAGGAAGTGGTGGTTTTCCAATGGGTTGTGGAATGAATGAAGAGATTTTCTCTGCCACAATTTCATTGGTTTTATCTGGGTTTCTTTGGGAAGTAGATTGGATATGTCCCACGATCTGTTTTTTTGGTGTAGAAGTTTGCAGTCGGTTGGGATTTGGTGGAATGGCTAAAATTTGTTGCAGGGTATTTGAGGTGATAACCGGTTTTGTTATCATTATTTTCTTTGAACATTGGGGAAAATAAACAGAAGTTGGTTTATAAAATCCTGAAGGTCATTGTGTTTGTCTGCTCTGGTATGGAGGTTTGTTGGGAATGCTTGTAAGTATGGATTTATGGTGGTTGTCGATGTAATGGATGTCGAAGTTGGTCAAACTTCTTTGACTATTTGAGTTGGGGATGGAGGAGGTGGGGTGTTAGTGAGGTCGACTGGATCAACGGCAGGTTGGGTAACATTTTTCTTTCTTTCTTTGGTTTTGATTCTCTTTGCTCTTCTTATTCTGTGATGAAATTTCAGAACTGTTCATCTACTGGTATCTTATTTTTGGTAACATCCTCCAGAATCTGTGCTGCACTAGCATTTAGCTCCTCATTATCATTGTATGATGGTTCTTGAAGTATAACCTTATGCTTTCCCTTTCCTTTCGTTGGTTTCTTCCTTTTCTATCGAGCCTTAAATAGCTCATTGACTAGATCATGGATATTTTCCTTTGTCATTGCATTCTTGAGAAGAGGGGTGTCAGATTGGGTACCTTCATCTGTTGGTACTATTGCTTCCTCCTGTTGTTGTGTTGTTGGTGGTATGGTGACCCCTAGAGGGTTGATATCTCCATTTCTAGTATTATCAAGAGTAAGAGTGCTAATATGAAGTGAAACTTCATAATCCTCTTCTTTCTCCTGATTAGTCATAGGTTCGACTATGGGTTGGTCGAATTTATTTGCTATCGATGGTATGTCTAACTTAGGGTTAGACTGTCGACTGAGCTCGACAAAGATTTCTTTGACTAATGGATAGAATTCGAGGGGTTCAACATTTCCTCTAGTCCCCTCTAGATAGCAGACCGATGTATGGTCTAATTCTAATTGAATGTGTGAATTCAGTGGAAGACATCATCAGATATTTTGTGGTACCCTCCATCTAGCCGTTTTAATTTTTAAAGCTCGGAACCAAGTATCCAACCAAATATTGGTCGTATTTGATCCCAGTCGATAACTTTCTATCGAAAAAGACTTGAAATTCCACGTGGCAATTCTTTTTGGTTCATTGAAATCCTTCTCAATGACTGGTAAAAGATGGTACATTGCAATCCAAATGATTAATGAAGGATATCTGATTGGGGTTCCCTCCCCCTGGAATTTTGCGCAAATTTGTTTGATTATTTCTGCTAGGTGTTCTGCCCACCGGTAGAGTTTCCCTTTTTCTGATACATTCTGCACTCCTTCTAACATGCCGAGTTTAAAGTCAGAACCGTGTACTGTGCTTGTCAGACCTGCAGAAATAATCTTCGCAGCTAACTTTGGTGTGGTGTATTTTGGTTGATTATTAAGCCCCGTGAATTCTTTCTTGCCATTGTTCCTGTTAGTTTTTCCACTAGGCATGGGTTTAACATCACATGTACCGGTTCTCCTTTGTTCGAAAACCCGGTAAGCCTGTAGATCATGTCACTAGAGTTTTTGATAGGTCCGTCAAAATAGAACTTGCCATTGTGATATATGCTAAAAATGAAATGTGCAATTATGTCCTTTGTTCCCGCAAAGCTGTCCATTAGAGGCGCATTCTTATAACTGAGGATTGTGCTTGCGCTTAGTTTTGATCTTCCTCCGTCATTTTTCCATTTTTCTATGCCCAATCCTTAATTTCCTTCCATATTCTTGTCCATGATGTTTCTATAACTTTCGCACTACGAACGTTATGCAGACGTTGTACCAAGGGAGTGCTAGCTTTTTCTAGCTTTTTAATTTTGTTTGTTGCGGACCTTGTAGTTGTCTTCTTAGGTGGCATTATGTCGGTTGAATTCTCTGGTTCACAAACAGGTAAATTAGTCGCAGGGTTTTGATTATTATGATTCTCTAGATATTCACGAAGTGATGTCTTATTTTCATTTGGTGTAGTATTTATAGTGGAAATAATTGGAGCGGGTGGAGGCGTAGTAGATGGAAGTATTAATTGTTGTGTTAATGGTGGATTTGACTGTGAAGGACGGCCCATCAAGGGTTATTTTAATACATGTTTTGTTTTTTGATCTGTATGTCGATGATCATTATTACTTGATTGGACTATTGGTCCTTCTTTATGTCGACGTGTGTCGAGATCGCAGTGATGTCGATGGAACGACCAGTATTCATCATGTCGATTACATCGATGGTTATATCTTTCAAACAATATCTAATAATTCATCCAAGGTCCTGTCATATTGATTTTCTTTGTGTTTTCTTTGTGTTTGATCTTTAGGTTTTTATAGTATTTGTTTTTTTTTTAAATTTTCGTAGCATTTTAGTTGAGCACCATTAACAAGTTTTTGAAATACACTTCCTTGTAATATTTTCAATCAGACTGATCCATTTGTGTTGATTTCTTGGACAATGTATGGTCCCATCCATTATGTATGTAATTTCTTAGGTTTCCCTTTTACTCGACTATTATATAACAACGCAATGTCTCCAATCGACAAATTTTTATTTTTAATATTTCCATCATGCCAAGCTTTTTTCTATTGTTTTTGGACCTCTTGATGTTGCATTGAAATCAATCGCTGCTCTCTTAGCTTAGATAATTGCGTTAATCATTCTTTCCTAGAATCTTCAACATCAATGTGTAATATGTCAAAAATTATATGTGTTTGTTGTCGAAAGTGTAAAGGAACGACTGCTTCTTGTCCATAAACAAGTCAGAATGGTGTCTGATTTGTCAATCATTTGTAAGTCGTTCTGTATGCCCATAATTCAATGAGAATTTTTTCGTACCAATCATCTTTGTTGGTATTAGATATTTTTGTTAGGCCTCTATTCAGTGTTTTGTTAAAAGCTTCGATTGCACCATTGGATTGCGGATGGTATGTTGTTCTCTTTCGATGTTCAATTTTAAACTGTTCTGTCAAAGATGCAATTGTTTTGTTTATAAAATGTGACCCTTGGTCACTGATTAAGGTTAGTGGACAACCAAATCTAGTAATAATGTTCTCATATATAAATTTTGCGGTTACCTCACTTGAGTAGGTTTCGACAGGTTATGCTTCTGCCCACTTAGTGACACATTTGAATATTGTAATAATATATCATGCTCCTATCCTTTTTGTCGATATTGGAAATGGTCCTATAAATTCGATTTCCCAAATTTCAAATGTTAGACTTGGGTTTACTGATATTAAATGCATTTCGGTACTTGGTAAATTCCAACCTAGTTGTTGGAAACAGTCACATTTGCTTACAAGTCTTCGACAATATTGGTATAATGTTGACCACCATAATATTGACTGTTGGATTTTCATAGAAGTCGTGTCTGATTGAAAATGTCCTCCAACTGAACCATAATTTGCTTCACGCATTATACTCTCTCTTTCATGGTCAATAACACATCGATGGAGTACCTCATCTAAACCTATTTTATAAAGGAATCCATTTACTATACTATAAGGTGCAACTTTCATTGTTTGGATTTTTTTCTTTTTATCGCTCATCCCTCATGGTGCTTGTTCGTCTTCTAAGAATTGGGAAATTTCTGCTAATTCATAAGGTACAACTTCAATTCGAAATAGATGTGCATCTAGTAGGTCATCTTCTATTCCAGTCGGTTCTTCTCCTATTTCGATTCTTAACAAGTGGTCAGGTTCGACATTTTCTTTCCCCGGTAGAACTATGGATTCAAACTCGAATTTTTGAAATAATAGTAACCAAGGAAATATTCTACCATGATGTAAAGGTTTATTAACTAAATATTTTAATGCCTGGATGTTAGTGTAAAACACAAAGGGATTATCTAGCAAGTAGTGTCGATACTTCTGAAGCACGTATACCATTCCTAGTGCTTCCCTTTCTGTTATCAAGTAATTTTGTTCGGATTTATTTAGTTTTCTACTACTATATACAATTGAATAGTCCATTCCATCATCTCCTGGTTGTATTAATATCACTCTGATTGCCATGCCGGATGCATCAATATGTACATGAAATTTTTACCGACCAATTTGGAAATCGTAGAATAGGTGCTTCGACTAGTTTAATGTCGAAATATATATCACATTCTTCGGTCCATTCATATTCTTGATTTTCTTTGAATAATTCCTCTAATGGATATGTCATGTCTGAATAATGTCGGATGAATTTTATATAATACCCTGTATGCCCCAGTAATATTCTTACTTTTTTCGGATTTACTGGTGGTTTTAAGTCGAGAATTATTTTAATTTTAGCAAAGTCAACTTTAATACCTTCTTGACATATAATTTTAGATTTTTATCATTTAAGCAATATGATATTAGGATCTTATCTGAGAGAATAACATGCACATCAATAAACAAAAGAGACAAGATACACAAAGAATTTTCCTTGGGGAAACCATAAAGGAGAAAACCCCGCAACTTGCTCAGAGATAGAATGAGCACCAATGGCAGCTATAAAAACTGAAAACATAAAGATGATCTCCAACAAATTATTCTCTCTCTCACACTTGAGAGAGCTTCTCCTCTCTCACTCATGCGCCCCAGTGAGTGATTGTGTGTGTGATAAATAGAGAGGCTCACTGTCTATTTATATTCTTTCATTCACTTAATGTCCACTCTGACATGTCGTCCTCACTTAACAATTAATTACCAGGCCAACATCTCTAGGAGAGTCTAATAACCCTAGTGCACCACAACTGTGGGGAATTTTCCCTCCAATCAACAAGGAGGGTTAACCTTGACTCAATTGTGGGGACTATTGTCTCGACTTACAATGAAGGGTTAACCTCAATGAATTTACATGACTTGTTTACATTATTGAATCTCCCGATCAGAACATCGGGGCATGACATGACTCAATTACATTATAGATACTTCCTGGAATAAACAACAGGGTACAATACATGAGACATATAAGTGAATACATTCCGAAGTTACAAATACATCAACACTCCCTCTTAACTAGGAAGGTATTCTCCCAACACAATTTATCAGCACAATTCTTTTTCTCTATATCATTTGGATCATCATCAAGTCATCTTCATATTCAATTCGTTTTCACCTTCTAGTCATATTCATCAAGTCTAGATCATCACTAGATCATCACTTGATCTGGAGCATAACTAGATCATCACTTGGTCTGGATCATCACTAGATCATCATCAACACCACTACTTCTACCATCTCAATCAACTGGTGCTATCTCTCAATTCTTCTCATCAAAGGAAGTTATATAGAGCCAGCCCTTTTTCATGCTGGTTGTAGGCCTAACCTCCATGTAGGTCTTCATATTCTTCAGCACTTATATCTGACCATGAGAGGAACACATCCACCATCATGTCAGAAAGGCATGCCCAACACTCACATATGACCATGGGAGGAACACATCCACCACCATGTTAGAAAGGCCCAACACTCACATCCATTGGCATGATAGGACACACCATCTATCATCCAAGGAAAGGCTCAGCACTTACATCTACTGGCATAGTAGGACACACCATATACTATCTAGAGAAAGGCACAACACTTATATCTGACCTAGTCAGAAAGGCTCAGCACTTACATCCTCTGGCATAATAGGACACACCATCTACTATCCAAGGAAGGGATTAGCACTTTTATCTATTGGCATGGTAGGACACACCATCTACCTTCCAGAGAAAGGCTCCGCACTTACATCCGTTAGCATGATAGGACACACCATCTATCATCCGGAGAAAGGCTCTGCACTTATATCTGATCATGTGGGAGCCAATCCCATAGTCATATCACAATGACTCTACACTTACATCTGATCATGTGGGAGCCAATCCCATAGTCATATCAGAATGGATCTGCACTTACATATGATCATGTGGGAATCCCACAGTCATATCAGAATGGCTCTGCACTTACATCTGATCATGTGGGAACACATCCCACAGTCACATCAGAATGGCTCTTACACTTATATCTGACCATGGAAGGAACCAATCCTACATCCATGTCAGAAGGGCTCTCGGACTCATCACTTCCCTTTGGAGGGAACCTCGATCTGGAGAACACCAAGCTTCTCCTTGAAGTATTAAAACTTCACTCTGGCCAATGGCTTGGTGAACACATGAGCTATCTGTTCGTCCGTTGCAACATATTGGAGCTTCACTGCTCCTCTCTACACCATATAGTGATATTTGATCTCGATATGCTTTGACTTGTCATGGAACACCAGGTTCTCAGACAACTTCACACAACTATGGTTGTGGCAATATATATATAAGTAGCATCTAACTAGAGATCAAACAAATCAGATAGTAGCTTCCTAAGCCACACTGCCTCATAGCTATCCGAACAAACTGCGACATACTCTGCTTCGGCTGTACTCAGTGCCACATAGGACTAATTCTTGCTGAACTAAGAGATCACACCTGATCCCATACTGAGGTAGCACCCTGAAGTGCTCTTTCTATCGATGGCACAACCTGTCCAATCTGAATCAACATAACTTTCTAGGCTAATCTTCTAATTTGCCTCATACTTGAGCCCATACTCAACTATACCCTTAAGGTACCTCACTGCATGCTTTGCAACCATCAGGTGAACATGTCTCAATGTGTTCACAACAAAGCAAATATATAGACTCATATTCATTAGGTACATCAAGGAACAAATCATCTGACGATACATCGTGGCATCAACCGAATTTGATGAAGCATCACTCAATAGCTTCAGGTTCGATGCCATAGGTGTGGTCATGGCCTAGTGATCCATCATCCTAAACCTCTTCAGGATATCTACTGCATACTTCTCTTGTCCCAAGGAGATTCTGCCACACCTCCATGCCTAGAAAGTAGTGCATCATACCCAAGTCCTTCATCTCGAACTCGACAGCAAGTCTCCTTCTTGCAACTTCTGTTAGGAACAAGTCATCGACATATAATAGGAGCATCATTGATCTTCCACCTTCAACCTTGAAGCAAAGGTTGGAATCCGCTTTACTCTCATTAAATCCTAGAGTCATTAGTAATCTATCCATCCTGTCGTACCATGTTGAACCTTAGGATCTTCTGTAGCCACTCACTCTGAAGCGAAGCATTATTCTTCCTCTGTCTTTCATACTCTATGTATCCTATACTGAAGAGACAAGTAGCTTTCTCTGCTACTATTATTCTATGTATCCATCTAGGGTCACTAGATACCAAGATCCTTTATCCTGAAAGTGTTCTTCTCTCACCCATCTATGAACTTGTCATCCTCTATAGGCTTTCATCTTCAACCTTGTTGCAAAGGTTAAGATATTCATCACTCGAGGTGATCTTCAAGCTCCTCATGTATGTGTCATCCCATGGGTTCCTTCTGAGCTCGTACAAGGCCTTTTTTCATTTGCACACATGAGTTTTCCTATCATGTGCCTCAACTCCCACTGGATGCAAATGTCTCTTCGTATTCTATGCCTTCTTTCCATGAGAAGCCTTGTGCTACAAATCCTGCCTTCTATCCCACGATGTTGCCATCTACTGCATGCTGGATCTTGTAGATCCATATGGAAGAGATTACGGACTTCCCTTTAGGTCTTCGATACCGCATCGTAGACATCATTCTTCTTGAACTAGTATTCTCCTTCCCTTTCTTCTTGGCTACTTCTTCATAGCTGGAAGGCTCTGCATCAATGATGTCGCTCAACAATGTTACATAACTGCACTGTGTCTGAGGCCTCTTGAATTCTTTGAAAGTATTGTCATATTCTTCTTTATTTGTCGTCACTTGTTCTTTGGAACAAGTCTCATCCTTCTTTTCTTGTAGGTGATTATGTATGTGATCTTTCCTACAAGTCAAATGCATTTGTATGGCTAGAAACATTTCATAAGGCATATTCATAATGGAAAATTCTTATGCATAGATATATGANTATAGAACCATGAGCTACTTACCCATCACATGCATATTAGTAGTATACTGTCATTAATGCAAACATTCTATCATGCATAATACATCAACTGAATATAAACGAATGCATAACAAAAACAATATCACGAAATGGCAATTAAATACTCATCTTTATTTGTTTCATGGGTAGACTCCCTCTTGAGCCTTCAGCTTCATCATATTCTTCATTCATAATAGCATTGTTTCTTATCCAACTGTTAATATGGATAAGAGGTTCTTCAAGAGTTGAGTTCTTCATATTCCTCATCACTTGAGGGATCTTCTTTGGATGGTGAGAGCTTGATCTTTAGTTTCTCCCATCTTCTTTTCTCTTATTATGAGTCGAGCTTCTTCTTGTGTATGCTCTTCGCAGAGTCTGCTGAAAGTAATCACTTCCTTCTGGCACACATTCCTCGAATGAATGAATCCCATGATCCTAAGAGTCCATTCAAGGTGGTTATCACAACTTCTGCATTCTCCACTTCTTCTTCTACCGTTTCAAGTTTTTCTTTGATTTGAGAGACCCTTGTAAAGTATGACTGTATGGACTCTGCATTCTATATCTTTACATTCTTCAATTGGTTTCTTAAGGTCATTTTCCGATTTATGTTCTTCCCTTAAAATAGCTTGGTCAAGGAATAAGACATCTCTTTTGGTGTCTTTAGGGAAGACACTTGTGGTATAAGGCGATCCATGATTGAATCAACAATCATCTTCTTGGCCTTGACTAAGTTCTTCTTGTGTAAGGATTTTAGCCTCATCTCCCTCTAGAACTAGAACCTCTCCACTTATGTAGGTGTCCAATTCATTTTCTTCAAGAACCAGTGAGATCCAATACTTCCATGCTTGGAATTTTTCATTTTCACCAAACTTGTCATCAATCTGGTGTGACAAGTAATTTAGAAATGAGAACCTCAAATGTAAATAGAAAAAGATTAGATCTTACCGATTTGAGGTGTCTGTCCTGGTTCTGGAGCTGGCTGATCTAGGGTTTGTTAGAGAAAACCTAATTTTCAAAACTTGGAATCTTTCAGATCTGATTGGATAGAAAGACAGACCTCTTCAAGGAGAGCTTTCCAATGTACTCCTTTTCTGAAAACAGTGGAGGGAAGCTCCTGGAACAAGAAGCCCTAGTTTACCAATTTATTCTACAGAAATGCCTGATACTGTTTCTGTGGTATCTCTGAAAGTAATGCTCCTTTGTGTATAAAATTTTGTACTAAGGTAGCCTCATCTGTCCTTGTTCCAACACCACATTTTTAATTAGAATTAGTTTCATCCATTGGGACTTATGAGAGTTTTCCCAAGGTGACCTGTTTCAGGACTGTTCAGCATAGCGAAGTTGTATGGACTGCCACGTGTCACTGTTTCATATTTTGGGTTTGAAACTTTTACCACAGAAATTAAAGTCCATGTCAATTCTGGAACATCTTGAGAAATTTCATTTGGACCTTAGTAGCCCGAGATATAGCAATTATCCCCAGGTGTTCTGTTTGGGGAGGAATCTTGGGAGAGGCTGGAACCCTAACCTGGAGGAATCATATATCCTATAATATAGTGAATATGAGGCTGAAACTTGGACACATTGTACATCAGGAATTTACCTTCTACCTATGAAATTTTTAGCGCCCGATCCTTCTCCAATCTCTAGATATAGCGAATCTACCAAAACTATTCGTTTTAGTATTTTAGGGTTTTTTAGGCCCGGGGTCAAACTAGGGTTTGACTTTCCCAGAGTTTCACCCAACCAAAAATATTGACCCAGGTCTCTAAAATTCGATTTTGATGAGGAGAGTAATCCCATGTTGGGCTCACTAAAAAATTATTCTTCTAAGAAAAGCCCTAATTTCCCGCAGTAAAAACTGAAAATGCCCAGAATCAAATTCCGCTTCGATAGAAATATGCACCCTTCAATTGAGAGTTATCCTAGCATCCTTTTGATGATGGATTGTGGAGAGAGACCCAAAAAGTAAGAATCCATAGCTTCTGTAGCTGCACAATGTCTTCTTCTTAGGTTAGCTTTGATACCATGTTAGATTTTTATCATTTAAGCAATATGATCTTAGGATCTTATCTAAGGGAATACCATGCACAACAATAAACAAAAAAGACAAGAGACACAAAGAATTTTCCTCGGGGAAACCATAAAGGAGAAAAACCCGCAACTTCCTCAGAGATAGAATGATCACCAATGACAATAGTAAAACCCAAAAACATAAAGATGATATCCAACAGCTTGTTCTCTCTCTCTCTCACTTGAGAGAGCTTCTCCTCTCTCACTCATGCACCCCAGTGAGTGGGTGTGTGTGTGATAAATAGAGAGGCTCACTCTCTATTTATATTCTTTCATACACTTAATTTCCACTTTGACATGTCGACCTCACTTAACAATTACTTACCAGGGCCAAAATCTCTAGGAGATTTTAATAACCCTAGTGTCCCACAACTGTGGGGACTTTGCCCTCCGATCAACAAGGAGGGTTAACCTTCACTCAATTGTGGGGACTATTGCCTCGACTTATAATGGAGGGTTAGCCTCAATGACTTTACATGACTTGTTTACATTATTGAATCTCCCTATCAGAACATTAGGGCATGACATGACCCAATTACATTACAGATACTTCCCGAAATAAACATCGGGTACAATACATAAGATATACAAGTGAATACATTCTGAAGTTACAAATACATCAACATACAATGTGTCCTAATAAAATTCCTATCAACGTTGTAAAGATACACCTTTTAATACTGAGGGATAACTGTATATGTAGGCATCTTTCGAGCATGCTTTGTATCCATTTACAATGATTTTTCAACAGAGTAGATTGTCCAATCGTCAAAATACATAGTCATTGTTTTGTATATATATTCTTGAAATCCTTTAACAACTATTCGTGAAAAAATAGTTGGTGCATTCTTCATACCGAATATCATAACTTTGTAGGAAAATTAACCAAATTCACATATAAACATTGTTTTCTTTTGGTCTTCCTTGACAATAGGTACTTGATTGTATCCTGAGAAACAGTCGATAAATGAGTAACATTCATGTCCTACAACTTTGTTAAGAATTTCATATGCAAAAGGAGTCGAAAATGGGTATGTAAGTGTTACTTTGTTCAATTCTCGAAAGCCGACACAATTCTTAGTCGCGTTAGGTTGTGTTTCTTTGATTGAACGACCATTGGGATTTCCCATTCCGAATGGTCAATAGGATAGACTATTCTGGCTGCTAACATGCTATCAATGTCCTTTTTTACAATTTCCTTATACTTATGTGCTAGTTTGTGTGGTCTTTTCTTCACAGGTTTTTCCTCGAGTTTTATGTCGATTTTCATTTTTCCCATCTCTTCTACAAGTCCTTTGAGATCCTTATAGTCCCGAGCAAAAACATCTTGAATTTCTTTTAGTAGGTTGACGATTTCTGCTATTTTTTCTTCATTCCATTAGTCACCAAACTTTGCAATTTTTGGTCTGTCATCATTGGATATGTCGACTTCTTTTGTTTGTATTTCCGCATCCATCCACTCTGGTGCCTTACTTTCGTTGATTTTTCGACCCCCTTATTTAAATTGTGAAAATACCAGAGGGAAATCTTTCTAGGTTAACCTTTTAGGATCCTCTTTTTTTGTTGTTTCCACTTTAAATATTGTTTTGATTGGTCTTGTCGTTTTAGGATGGTCGGATTTCCATTGAAAGATTTTTCCAATTGTATGTTTTGTTTCTAGTCGAAGTCTTATCGACTGTGGTATTTTGGATAACCGAATATTATGACATTATGTGTTTGGTCGGTTATGAATTTATGTCGAAGTACTATTAATAGTTGGTTTTAAAAGTGTTTTTATTTGCGTCGAAGATCCGACTAGTAGGTCATCTTCAGGTATAAATATGAAGTCCTTAATGAAATTTTCTTTTAGTTTGTTCCATAAGAATGGTTCACCTCGTGCTTCTTCCATTTTGTACTATTTATTTTTCCAATCATCTAATTTTGATGGGAATAGGTGCGGCCATATTCATTTTTTTTATATCCTAGTATTTTCCAATATTTTTCGCATGTAATGATCTATTTTCCAGGATCATGTCCTTGTGTAAAGACTGGTATTTGTGACTTATTTATTAGATTGTTTCCTCCAAATCTTTTGACAAAATACGTGGAAGTTGTCAACCATTTTTTTAGCCTCGACTGGTGGGTATCCCACCACCGAGCAACTTATCACGTAAATGTTTCGACTAGACTTTGAAGTTTTCCCTGCTCACCTATATTTTTAGAAAATTGTTCTATATGAAGTGATGGTGATTCCTGTTCTTTATACCCAAGTGATGGTCGTCTTGATGTTTCTTTTTTCATTGGCGTCAGGGATGGATACTCCATACTTTTTTGTTCAAATATTTTAGGAATTATAGACATAGAGAAACATTGTCGAGTTTGCTTTTTAGGAGTATCTTGGATAGTCCAACATTCCCTTTCTTGCAATTCATAATTTTACATTTCCCAATAATATAATTATGTGTTTGAATTATACCCAATAGGGTTTGGATTTCCTAAGTGAAGTTCTCCATATATCTTCGGTTCAGCATAATGCTTATTAATCTGTATTTGGTATGATTGTCAAACATCGACTTCTTCATCTATAGGTTATGTCCATGGTTCTCTTTGGGATCGATGAATTGGAACAATCACTTTTTGTCCATTTCCTTCAAGTTTTATTCTTTTTTTGTCTAGTGAAATTGATGCTTTCATCTTTCGACCCCATGGGAGACCTTCTAAGGATGGAAAGGAACTGGATCCTTCCTTGGGATTAATTATTTCAAAGTCAAATTTTGTAGTGATACCTTTGATATTCATGTCAACATTCTTCCAGACACCAATGGGTTCAATTAATCCTTCATCGGCTAAATTTAAGTATATGCCAGATTCATTAAGTCGAAGTTTACCCAATTGTTCCCATGTGTCACTGGTCATAATGTTTACCCGTGATTTGAAGTCGAGAACGAATTGTCGGACGTGGCAACCTTCAATTTCCAAGTCGACTATAGGGTTAGCATTTCTTTTATCTTTTTTATTCAGGCTACATATGCTTTTGGATTGCTTGTCTACACCAGATTTATTCTTAATATTATACATTAAGTCGATTAACTTTGCAACATAATTATCAATTTTTATCAAATTAATTAATTATTGAGACATCTTCTGTCGAGAATCATCAGTTTATGCTTATGCAGCTATTTCTTGAAATATATTCGATGCATCATTATACAATTTTTTTGTTTAGTAGAATTAGGATAGTCATATTTATTTCTTATTTTTCTTATTTGGGGATTATCAGTGCTGATTTTAGTACCTTTTCTAGCATCAATTTGCAAATTATTAGTGCGAATAACATCACATTTTTGGACACTCGACAAGACGTTAACATTTTATTATTATTATTTATTTTTTCAAGAATGGTGGGAAATCCTCTAAAGAGTGATCACCTATGCCACAAATTGTACAAAATTTAAGCTCGGTCCGGTCGATGACCCTCTTTTAAGCACGTATAACACTGAATAGGTCGACATGGTCTATTATCCTGATTCCCAATGTATGAGCCTCGACTTGAAAATCCTCCACGTCAATTGTTGTCACAATGAAGCTCATATCTTTGACCGTCATACCTCTGATTGTTTTGCTCGTTCCATTTGTTGCTGTTATTATTATTAGCATTGATTTTGTTATGTGCGACAACATTCATCTGGTAGAATTCCTGGTAGTTTTGTCGATTCTTCAAATTTAAGTGATAGTCTGTTGTCGATTTACTTTTGAATTCACATATGGCACACCAACGAGATTTCTCATTTTTCATATTATATGGATAGTCCTTTTTCGCATGTAAGTCATGCTCCTGGCATATGTCACAAGAGCACTTTGACTGCACGAACTAGATATCTTGTCGATGGTTGTCCTGTTGACAATATTCTTTTCTATGCCCGACCATTGAGAATTTAGTGCACGGGACCTCATGTCCTTTTAAGCTCTTCTCCCGTATTGACTTCTGCATGCTCTCTAATTGCTCTTCAATACGCCTGTAGATGGGATTTATTAGATAATCCTCGTCCATTTCAATTTGTAGTGCCTTGGTTAATGCATCCTCATAAGTGTTAAAATTATCAAGTCAAATATGCATTCTAATTTTCTGCAATAGTCCAGCAACAAACCACTGAATCAGTAATTGTTCATTTACATTGTACTCCAACTGGTTCAGTAGGTCTTTAAATCTTTTATCATACTCCCGAACTATTTCAATAGGTTTCTGAGCTGTCATTTTTAGTTTCTTTGCTGCTATATGTTTTGCATCAAGCGTCTTGAAAAATGACATAAACTATTGTTTTATTTGTGCTTTATTTTCATTCAGAGTTTTCTTTGTATATTTCATATACCAAGTCAATGATCTCTTTTGCAGAGCACCTACAAACTGCACCATCTGAAGTTCCTCACTGGTAACAATGTTTTCTTCCCATATTGACTCACACATGAACCAATGTCATTTTGGGTCTTCATAACCCTCATAGAGGGGGATGTGGGAAGACATGTGTGCCATGTTATCAGCGTCTGCGTCTTCTTCACTCGGTGGGGTTGCTGGTGGTGGTGGTGGGTTAGTTTCTGTGACTCTTTTTTCTTCATAGCTATTCTCGACAGAAATTTCATTTTCGTTAGAAGTTTTATCTGTAAAAGTCGGTCCATTTTCAACTAGAAGTCAATTTATCTTGACTCCCTCCAATAATACCCAAGTAAATAATTGAGCGTGGGGTACCCTCACTTGTGACTCCGACTGATCCGGTGTGTTATTTGAAGCTGTGATTGTCTTGGGTGTTGCTCCTTCCTGATTTGGGTAGAGTAGGTGAATACTGCAATTAGATGAATAGGGTTAAAAAGTTACCCAATTACCTTATTGCAGTCGATGAATTAACAAATGATTGACATCATTTCCTTCACTGTCTAGTCAACTCCATACACCTAATTCTCCATCTTGCAGTTCTAAATCTTCTTGAACAATATCCTGCACTCGAGCACTCTAACTAGAATTTGACGGGGAATGAGGCATGATAATATAGGGTATGTTTACTTGGAGAGCTCTACCACGTTCTATCCACAAGTCTTCCTCCATTGGTGACAATTCTTCGTTAATTCCCTCTTCCTGTCGGTCATGACCCGACGCTGGCATATTTCCTTCTTTCTCTGTCACTCTATTCGTCATTCTCGCTTGTTGGAGCACAACATCTTGCTCTCTAATCTCTTCCCTTCTCTTTCTCCTCTTCTCATGTTCCATTTTATGTATATCCAGAGTGCTTTTGTAAGTAACTATTATATTTTTATCCTTTTTGTCCTAAATTTTCATCACTGGAGTCAATGTTTTCTTCATTGGTCGACTAGATTTTCTCTACTCTACTCCAGAATGTGACCAACTACCGTCCCATAGCCTACCCAAAATATTTTAGAAAGCTCAGGTGGGACTCATTATTTGGTTAGAAAATACTCCCAATCTCTTTCTTGGACAAACTTCTCCCACTCTTGTTTGTCTGCCCAGTTTGTGTTGCTTGGCAGATCTATCAGTAATGGACGAGGCTCGACAATATGGCTTGCACCCCCGTCGATCAAGAACTTGAACAAAAGTGTCGGTAGTGAACAAAGGATTTTTTTCGGTGAGGTTGTTATAGAATCTCTCTTTGATACTATCAACATAGACCCTTTCTTTGATAGTTCATTCCTCACAAAATTCGTCTACCATTCTTTCGAACCACTCTGACAAATTTGTGCATCCTCCCCTTGTCATTTTCTGGAGTAACTGGTGTTCATTCTCACCTGCCGGATTTTTCATCCAGTAGATATTTCAAATATTCTGGGACGGACTCGAAATTTTTTTCATGCGTTTCAGAGAATAACTTCTCCTTTTCTTGGGAAATAGTCAGTGTGTTTCTTTTAGTGTAGTTTTTCAATTAGTTCGCAATCTTACACTCCCACCAATATTTGATCCCTTGCTCTGATATCATTTAGTCATAATCATGTCATCCAGTACATGAATCACCGGCAGCAAAATCAATGTTGTAATCAATTAGATTGCAAGGTTACCAATTATACACATAAATAATCATATAACAATAACATAACAAGAGACAAGAATGGTAGACATAATAACAAATTATATTACTCAAGAACACATATGGGTTCATACAATAAACCGAACCAAGTATCTATCTGGCTCAACATGCTATATATATGTTTACAAAATAGTTATAGAAACTACCTGTCGGTTCAACCAACTGACATGGCCTATGAGGGCCTATGAGGGCCTATGAGGTAGAACTAATCTACAATTAGTCGACTAACGAGTCTAGTCGGCATAACCGACTAGCTCCTCCAACTGATCGACTATGTCGCCAACTCTTTTTTCAATTAATAATTTATATAGTAGGAGCCACTCATATAGATTCATTCTACCTCCATTATAGATCTGGTGCATTAGAAGTATTTCATTCTAGGTATCCAATTTGTTCCTAAGAAATCATCAAGAAACTTGTTTATTTCACGGGGAGCGACTTCTATAAATATTTCATGGGACTTAATGAAAAACTTCTCCTTTTCATGTGCAAATGTTAACTTGTTATGCCTTGCATAATTTTCAATGTAATTCTCTATTTTCTTGTCCCACCACTCTTGAATCTCTCATTCGGTTAACATTTGTGCATGCTCATTCTTGCATCATGATTATGTACTAACAACAACAAAACCAATGAGATTGCTAGTTTTTCTTAAATCTTGTTATCTTAGTTAGGATCTTTATATGAAAGAATAACAAGTACAACAATATGCATAAGATAGAATAGATACACAAGACAAAAATATTTTCACCGTGGAAACCATAAAGGAGAAAACCCTGCAAGCTTCCTCAGAATATTACAGTCACAAAGTCTGTGTCATAAGATGATCAATCCCAGTAATAAGAAGTCTTCAGCAACTATCTACCTCTCCTCGTTTTCTCTCTCTCTCTCTCTCTCATGCGAACTTGAGTGAGTATGAGGTATGTATAAATGAGGGAGGGTGCCTCCCTATTTATACTAATCAAGTGACTATCCTATTACATGAATGGGGCCCACCTCTTACCCTAACAGGGTCAAATTCTCCTAGAGAGACTCCAAATATGCATTACATGATGTTACATTGGGGACTATTTCCCCGACTTACAATGGAGGTTGTATCTCAAGGTCTATACACAATAATGACATCCCGAAAGGAGGTAAACACATATCCGATGGGGGTACAACAACATACAATGATAATGTACATCAAAATATCTTCCGAAGTTACAAATACATCAACACTACCTCTTAACTAGGAAGGTATTCTCTCTCTCTTCCATAGTCATCAACACATATGGCCAAGTATTCATCACGGAGTCATCATCATGGAGTCATAGATTCATCATCATAGCTGTTGCCATCATCATCTTCTTATCGATCCTTGAAAGTTACTACCTGTCATCAGAAGTTTCTACAGATCCAACCCTTTTTCATCCTGGGTGTAGGCCTAGTCCTTATCCAGGTCTTCATCACATATGCGAGCAATCCATCACATAGGAATTGTCTAGGACCTTCTTTACATTGCCACAGAAATAACCCGTGTCTCCTACCTTTATCTCGTCGTATACAGATCATATATTTTGTCTTGCACAAAAAAAAATATACACACAGAGCACAACCCATATGTAGACCACCTGCATTCTATCATCGTAGTAGTATGCCAAGATATTTCACGTCATTAAGGCAACCTGTAACATCCACTATGTGACAATCGCCTAGGAGCACACTTAGTGCATTACTTTTCTACATAGTCAACCTGCGTTCTATCAGTAAAGGAGAATCGCCTAGGTGCACCTCACGTGATTAATGACCTTATCATATCCAACATGGGAACACACACATATATAGATATATATGTAAGGACTGATTATGACCAAACAATTTGCTACACCAAGGATTTTACGTTCTAGGTCAACCTCAATGACTTATTACATATGAACAACTTGCGTCGAGGATCTTTTCTGTTTAGACAACCTTTGGGGTGTATTACATTTGAGTAACCTACATAGCACGCCAAGGATATTTTTCACTAGTACAAAATGAGGAATTAGTGACTACATGACTAAAAATTCTAGTCACCACAGTTTTTTCAAGTGATTTACTACTAAATATGAGGAATTTTGATTGACCCAACTATAAACGAGTAAAATTAACGACTAATTTAG
This sequence comes from Pseudotsuga menziesii, assembly GCA_001517045.1. Taxonomy (NCBI): domain Eukaryota; kingdom Viridiplantae; phylum Streptophyta; class Pinopsida; order Pinales; family Pinaceae; genus Pseudotsuga; species Pseudotsuga menziesii. The sequence continues at coordinate 299,412 of LPNX010672105.1, read as the reverse complement.
TCACCGGTTAACAAATATGACTAGATAATAAGTGACAGAGTTAAAAGTGACTAACATAAACGACTAATTTAGTCATGACATAAAAAATGACTAGCTAGAAGAATAATAATTAGTCATATATGTTAGTCATTTTTAATTGTGCAAGTTATATTTCATGTGTTGTCATACCATGGTCAAGTTGAATTGTTAGCTTAAAGGTTTTTGCATTATGCATATTCATGTGTCCATTTTGGTATAACTCATTTTAGCTAATCTCATTGATCATGCTTATATTTCGTTTTCCGAATTTTGAGTCTGTTTGACCCTCTCGCCAATCATTTAAAATTTCGGCAAGTTAAAGTTTTTTGATCTTGATAATGAAATCTATAAAATTTGTGTCCACCAATAAATCGTCATTGACACCTACCCATCAGTGTCATCATCACGCATATTCTCAAAAAGTTTAAAAGTCCCCCCTTGATGCCCCTAGTTACGAAAACGACAATATCTTTTATTTTAATAAAAAAAATCCTCCCTCTCATTTTAATGATCTCTTGCCATTTTTAAATTTAAAATAATAATAATAAGTTTTCATCTAATTCAATAGGTTTTTAACATATAATAATTAATATAACATGCTTTTCATATATAAATATATTAGTTTTTTTTTTCCTTGAGAAAAAAAGCTGATTGTATTAATCAAAAACTACATACAAAAGTATGTATTGTTCCTGCTTCACGCAGAGGTTACATCATGAAGATCACATCATTTCTGATTTTTTCCTTCTTTTGTACATATCAGGACAAAAGAGAAAATGCTGAGTTGTAAAGGATTGCTGCAAAATTTTCCATAGGGAGCTTCCTGCCAGAAAACTGACAAGGCAAAACTGTAGCAGGTGTTGACTGTCTGATTGTTGTGTGACAAAAAAATGTTTGCAATTGTAGCCTCCTGTCATGAGAAAAAAACCGAAGGAGATGCACTGTGAACTTCTTGTTTAAGCCATAAGTCCTATCCAATTAATTGAACTACAAAAATATCTTTCTATTGTGGTACATCCAAAAATGGCCTACGATAGTATTCATAGATCTCTGTCTCCTTTTTTTCTGTGATTTTCCATGTTCTCCATGCCAAGCTTATTCCTTCCTTTGAGAGTCTGTCAGCTTCCATGTTCCACTCCCTGTAGACATGTTTGAGCGAAAGGAAATCAAAATTTGCAAGAATTCTGCTAACTTCTTCAACAGGTGCATCTAGAGAGGTTTTTCTGCATCTCTGTGTTTTATCCATCCAGTTTATTACGACCATTGAGTCACCGAAAATTTGTAAATTTCTGCAATTTCTTTCAATTGCAAGGTATAGGAGAAGCTTCAAAGCCATGAGTTCGGCGTAATTGTTTGTTCCAGATCCCAGACCCATATATATTTGAAAGTGGTGGTGTTGGGTTAGGAAGAGAGTGGTTCCACCCCCACAGTTCGAGCCTTGAGAAGCACCATGCCCAAGGGGTGATTTTGTCCAGCTGTTCAAGAATGATGATTCTAGGAGTGGGGTTGTTTTTTGTTTGAGGGAAGTAAGAAATAATATCTAGTCCTTGCCAGGCTACTTTTTCTAGAGAGCTGGCTTCTTCATGGAAGATGAATTTATTTCTGGCTAGCCAAATTCCCCACATGTGGAGAAGTGGAAGGGCTCTTATCTGAGTAGTTCAGGGAGAAGTTGACCAAATTTTCCATTCATCTTCCAATTTGGGGCCTTCCCATTTTGAACTAGAGGAAGTGAGATGTTGTGACTGCTCCCAAACTTGCTTGGAAAAATTGCAATTTATGAATAGGTGATTTGTGCTTTCCTCGCTGTCTTTGCAAAGACTACACCAACCCGGTCCTGCAATTTGTCTTTTCTAGAGATGGTCCCAGGTGGGGATTTTATTTGCAAGAGTGCACCATGTGAATATTTTTTCCTTCAAGGGGCATTTGAGCTTCCAAATACCTGCCTGCCACCACTTCTGGTTTTCTTGATAATGATGTAAGCAGAGTTGTTGATATCCAGTTTTAGGTGTGTACTATCCATGCTATGCGTGCTCCTAGATCAACTCATCTGTTTTGTCAATTATCCGAATATGTGAGGATTGCAGAGCAAGAATGTATTAATCCCATGGCCTGCACCATTGATCTAGTAGTTCTAAATTCTAACTTTTCTTCCATCCTTGATGCCAAAGAGTTGTTGAGTTAGGGTTTGTTATTTGATTCAGGTGAAAAAACCCCTTTTGATGAATCAACTGTATTAATTGCAGTGGAAGTAAGTGATTTTGTGAGCACCCTGGCCATGGATCCGTTCCAATTCTAACTTTTTTACCATCCCTTATTTTCCATACTAGTCCTCCAGAGATGAGAGGGAAACCTTTGCATAACGCTTTCCAAATGATTGAGCCAGTTGGAAGGTTTGTATTGCCCATGTCTCTGATCCAATCCAGAAGAGGAGTTGGTGATATGTATTTTTGGATGATGACTTCCATCCATAATCTTTGGGTTGAGATGAGCCGCCATCCTGCTTTTGCAGCCAGTGCCTTTGCAAAGAAAAATATATATTTTTATACCCCATCCTCCCAGTGATTTTGGTTTTGCAATTTGGTCCCATTTTACCCAAGGGAGAACTTTTTGCTCTTTCTTTCCTTTCCATAGGAAAGTTGTGCAAATTCTCTTTGTCTTCTTCAAAATTAACTTGGGAATCCATGCCAGTGCCATCCAATATACTGGAATTGCTTCGAGGACTGATTTAATCAATACTAACCTTCCGGCCCTTGACAGCCACATGTTGCACCAGTTGTTCACTCTTATTTCCAATTTTGCTAGCAGCCAGTTCTAGTCTTCTTTCTTGTAACAATTTGGTTTGAGCCTAAAGCCTAGGTATTTGATTCCATCATCCAAGTAAAACTGTTGGTATGGAAAAAGCACATGAAAATACCTCAAGGCTTCCTCTTCTAGATTGAGTGTTGTGATTGAATATTTCTGGAGGTTTATTTGCATTCCTGTGGCTTTACAAAACAAATTCAGGATTTCTGAGAGTCTTTCTGCTTCCCTGATTGATCTGTTGTAGAAGATGAGAATATCATCTATGAACAAAAGGTGTGTTATGATCAGGTTTATGGCTATCTTGATTCCTTCGAAAAGGCCTCTCCTTTTTGCATCTATAAGTGCTCTACTTAGACCTTCTTCAACTAGTAAGAAAAGCAGAGGAGAAATAGGGAAGCCCTGTCTTAAGCCTCTTTCAGAGTGGAAGAAATGAGATGTTGCTCCGTTGATGAGAACTGCAAAGGAGGAAGTTGTAATACAAGCAAAAATCCATTTGATAAAGGGATAATTGAAGCCCAGATGTGTGAGTAGCAGCCTTAGGTAAATCCAACTTACTTTGTCGAAGGCCTTGGAGAGATCAATTTAAGAACAACCCCATTTGATTTTCTGATCTTTGCATTGTGAAGACCCTCCTAAGCAACCCCAACAACTTCGTGAATTTATCCGTCCTCAAGAAATCCAAACTGTTCCTTTGAGATGAGTTTTGTGAGTACCTTCCTGAATCTTTGTGCAATTATCTTGGTGACTACCTTATAAGTGATGTTGCATAGGGAGATAGGCTTGTAGTCGTCCAAGATTTCTGGATTATCCTTTTTTGGAATTAGGGCTAAGAAGGTTGAGTTCAGGGGGAGATGGAGGACACCATTTACCCTTGTTTCTTTGACTAACTGTAGAAGGTCTGGGCCAATAGTGTCATACCCATCCAGGAAAAATTCCATTTTCCATTCGTCAGGTCCTGGACTTTTGTCCTTTTGAAAGCTACTGAGAGTTGCTTTCAGCTCCTCCTTTGAGACCTCTTCCATTAACTCTAGATTATTTTCCTCATTGATGCTCTCTGGAAGAAATTGTGATATTTGGATTACTTCAGCTATGGTTGCTTGTTGATTTTATTTGAATATGTTTTCAAAATAAGCCTTCCCTGTTTCTGCTAGATCCTCAAAAGTTGTTGCTGTCTCATTGTTTTCTTTTTTTAGCTTGCATATGGTGTTTTGTTGTCTCCTGCCTTTTGCAAAAGCCTGGAAGAATTTTGTGTTATCATCACCACACTCCATCCATATTGCTCTGCTTTTTAGCCTCAAAACCTTTTGTCTTTCATTTAGGATTTTATGTCTGGAGGCCTCCAATGAATAGAGTTTATCCCTATCTTCCCGAGTGAGAAAACCCCCTCCATCTTTATTTTGGAGTAGTTCCAACTCTTCCTCAGTTTGGGTGATTTCCTGGTCTTCTTGAGATTTCTTTTTTGCAACCCAGTCTTTGAGGAGTTTTTTTTATTCTGAGTAAGTTTTGAGTAAAATGGACAGTTTCCCTTGTGCCATTTTCTGTTTGGTAAGGTAACCAATTTGATTGAATGATTTGAAGTACTTCTTCATTTTTGAGCCAGGCTAAGCAGAGTTTGAAGGGGTTGGATGGCTTCTTTGGTTGCTTCTTGATTTCCAGGCATATGGGTAAGTGATTAGATTCTACTCCAGAATCCACCCGTTGTTTGAAGATAAAATCCCCCTCTAGTAGATCCTCAAAGATCAGAAATATGTCCAGCCGCTTCGCAATTCTTTCTTCTCCCACCCACCTATTTGTCCAAGTTGGTTTTAAAACCTAAGGATCTAGGTCTATCAATTTTGACTCCATCAAGATGTTGCTGAAGTAAGCGGCTAAGGGGTCTAATCTCGCCTTTGGCCCCCAGATTTCATGTGCCCCCAATGTAAAGTTCAAATCCCCTCCTATGATCATATTCCTTTCTTTTATTAGCCCAGAGTTTCTGAAGGAATCCTAGAATTTCGTTTTGTTGTCATAGGGCCCATAGATTTTTATGATTGTTAGGGTTAGGTTTGTATCCGCCCAACATACCTGAACCACTAACCCTAGGGAGGATCCCCAAGTGTTTGTGCATCGAATACTTGATTTTTTCCATCCTAAAGCTAATCCTCCTGAGTGACCTCTTGCACTCTGTGCTATGAAAGTGTAATGTGGTGTGATTGAAGTTAACAAGTTTTCTACTTCTAGTTCTGACCCCATGGTTTCTTGAAGAAGGATGGCTTCTGGTGTTTGGACCGAGAGCATCCTCTTTAGGCAAGGTCTTTCTGGGTGATTGCCAGACCCCTACAACTGATGGATAGGATTTTCATTCTGGGACCCCATCTGGGTCCTGCACTGCTTGAAGTGCCCCAAAAAGAGTTTTTTGTTTTTCACTTGCTTGATCCCCGAAGGCCTTATTCTGTGCCTTAGATAGATGGGAAGGTCTTCCTCTTCCCCTTCCTTTAGATGGGATGGTGGGGTTTTCTCCAAGACCTTTGGGAGGGATTTTTTGTTTTATTGAAGCTGGTATATCTCTTTACCTGAGATGGAAGTGAATAGAGGTGGGGGAGATAGAAAGGTTAGGGTATGTGGGAGGTGGGGGGTCTGTCGGGGAAGGTGCCGGGGATGAAGGAGGATGGGAGTGAGTTGGGTTTGGGGTCATGAAGGTTCTGAATGGAGAGGGGGAGATAATAATTTGTATTCTCATTTAATGATAAAACATGTAAATGATTGCTTAGTGAAGTAGGATTCATACCCGATGAGGTCAGCAGATCAATGTGTTGCTCCATCTGGTTTGCTGATTGAGATCCCGTTGTTTCTTCTACAACTATGCCCTCGGCTTCTTCCTACAATTGTCTTGGAATTTCTAAGGCATGTTGTTCCTCTGACGGGACTTGATCCTCTGTTGTGTCCTTTGGTCTCGGTTCCTCTGCTCCCCGTTTGGACCATTTCTTCCTGCCTGAAGTCGAGGGCATGTAGTCAGGGCAGTTTTTTTCCAGATGTCGCATTTCATGAAACTTGTGGCATCTGAAAGGAATCCCTTTGTAATCCAACAATTTCTTCCTTGTTTTGGTTTCACAGATTAAATTTTTTTGATCCTAAATATTGGTTATGATGTTCAAGGCAACCAAAATTCTAGCTACCTTCCTTAACCTTGTTTTTTGGTAAGAGAGGTCTACCTCAATGAAAGTTCCTAGCGCTCGTCCAATGTTGCTGAGTGAGGCCGAGTTCCAAAATTCCCATGGAAATCCCGGAAGCCGGACCCAGACTGGTATCGTGTCCAGCCTTTCTATGTCAGCATTGAAAAGAGGTGTCCATATTTTCAGTTGGAAAGGGGTTGTTCCATAATTCCAAATTTTTCCAAGGACATAATCTGCGTCCTTCTTGCATTCAAAACAAAAGCTGAACCACCCTTTTGCTAATGGAGTGATTTCAGGTTCTTTTCCTTGAAAACCCGCCTAATTTTATTGGACCCATTCGTCCATTTTCCCTTGCGAAGGGTTTTGGCCTCGTATTTTCCCCACTAGGGCCAGCCCATCCATTTCTTTTGATTCTGCCATGGATATGTCAACTCCACAGACCAGGTTCACTGAGCTGCCGAAAGGATTTAAACAACGTTTTTCTGTTTTTTGGTACATGGTATGGTATCTTCTGAGCTTTTTTCCCCTTCTCCTACCTTGCTTTGGTATGGTGATAGACTGATTGGGGACCCTCTCTGTGGCCCTAGGCTCTTCTCTTTAGGTTCCACTACAAAGGAGGGTTGTTCAAGGAAGGAGTCTATCTCCCTGTGGAACTCGTTGTCCTGCTGTGTTTGACATGGTTGGAAAGTTTCGCTATGGGTGATTACCGCATCGGTGGTTTGCAAAGCTATACCATAGGGGAAGAGAGTATATGGTGCTCCTCCTAAAGAGGGGTTTAATGGCCTTGCTGCGAAGAGTCCTATCTCCCCTTCCTCAGCAAATGACAGTGTGGTTGAAACCCTAGTTTCGCTCCTAGCTGGAAGCCTCTCCAGCCTGTCCTGAACTGATGCGAGAGATGGTATTCTAGAGACGAAAAAATTGGTACCCCCTGCCACGGGTCCTTCGTGTAGTCCACCATCTCATCTTCTGTGGGTAAGCCGCTACCGAACAGCATGCTAATCGCGACAGAATTTACCGCCAGGTAAGAGGTAAAAGATTAAAACTCCCTTCAGCCTTCGCTCTTCACTGATGCCCTTTATTGACATCCTCCTCGTCCACAGTGGATCCCTCATGGGCTCCAACCTAGTCCTCTTCCATAGACCTCCAGTCACAGGAGTAGCTTCTCCAAAGGTTCCCCCCCGTAATTGAATTGTCTAATTTAAATATTTTTCATAAATATCTTATAGTTAAAAATTGTATAATATAATAATATTAAAAAATTAAATTTCTATTCATTTATTTTGATAGAAATATAAATTATTTAAAAATGAATGAAAAAAATTTGGGTAAAATAAAAATTAAGAGGACTGGATTCTAATTATGATCTTTACTAAGAATAGCTTCCATTTTAAATTCCATGGTTGCAATAGCCTAATCTTCAATAGTTGCAGATAAAGATAAGACATTACCGTCTTTCATGGTTAAAATTGATTGCATTTAGTGGTTATAATGAACAGACGGTTATAATGAATGGAGGGGAGAAAAGAATGTAGATCCTAGTTCTCCATGGACATTCAGTAGGCCGAACATGACACTGGCAGGGAAGGGCCCAAAAGTGCATTAAATGAGACCTTCGACCCCTTCAGGCACAAATTCGAGCACTGAACTGCACCGAATCCATTACCATCCCCAAATGCCCTGTCTGGACCTAGGATTTGAACGAACTATGGATAACCAGTAGGGACGCTAGTGCTGGAACAAATAAAAAGCAGTGCATGGGAATGGCTGGCTGAACTAGGATTGCTTGCTAGCAAATTCAAAAGCGAGAACTTTTTTTGCTTACGATTCCTGAGCACATGGAGAAAGCTCTCCTCCACCTATCCAAGGTGCTTCACATTACGTTTCCTGAGCACATGGAGAAATATCCTCTCGACCTTTCCAAGGTGCTTCACATTCTCTATTTTTATTTTTTATTTTGAGACTTTAATTAAATATTTTTCATTAAAACCCATCAGTCGCGTTCTTCCTTCGAAACCCTATATAAAGTATTTTCATTGTGAAATTTTGGTTGTAATATTGATTGCTTTTAGCAACTGTGGAGTTTCTTTAGTTTTCAGTTCCTTCTTTGTATCAAGACTAATATTTTTTGGAATATTAGGGTTATCGGCAATTTATTGTCTTGGGCATTTTTTCTATGATTATACTTCCTCCTAGTCTCAGCCTACAAATTCTAGTTGTAAGGCAGCAATATTATGGGAGCTTACTGCCTTTGTCCCTCAATATTAGTGTGATGTAGTTGTATACAATTCAGATACTAAGGATTTGTATACATGAGCTCTAATTACCTTTGATGGTAGCATACATTTGAGGGAAACAAGGGCATTGTATCATATCCAAGGAAAAATTATTTCTGTATGTATCCCTTGGCAATGATTACCTATCAACAAACATATTACAACACAGTTTTATGTCCTGCCCCAATATACTCTGTACTAAAGACTGAGTTACTGAGTCTAATTCGCTCTTTTCAACAACAAAATGCAGGTAATGGTATGGATACTGCACACAAGGGTATACAGTGGTACACGACAGCACAAAATGGTGTATATTAGAGTTTAAGAGTGTTTCCTCCAAGGAGACCTCCTGACAGAGTCCTTAAATTTGGATAGGTATAGACTTGATATTTCGTCAAACACTTGTGTGGAATGTCACTGACTGCTGTAGACTTCCTGTAGGTTCCTTAAAACCATATATGATTTGTTGTATGCTTATTTTGGGATGTTAATGGTACATTCTAGAATTCAAATAGATTCCATATTAATATGGAAAGAAATATTAAAACACATGCAACTGAGTTTGTAACATCCCCTCTCGTACTCTTATTCTTCGGTAATAAAAAATGCAAGGTAAATGTAAAGGTGCAACTTTTCAGCAAGAAACTCAAGGTTGGTAAAATTATTGTAAGTAATGTCATGTTAATTTCTTAAGTTGTAAATTGCTTTAGTAGACGTAGGAGACTGAGGGTTTGACTCGAATGAACGAATTGGGCATGAATACACTAGGGATAGGTTGAATGGTTGAGAACCATGAGTTGGATGACTAGTGTGATCTGGGTGTTTCAAGCACTAGAAGAATACTTAACCAATCTTGATGATCTAAAGACTTGTAAGCTTTCTTATAAGTTGAGAGAGATCTTGAGTAGACCAATTTGCTAATTGGTGGCAAGCATATAAGGGACCCTATTATATTGTTAGTTAGAATAAAAGGTTAATTATTATTAGATTAAATGATAGTCCTATTGTGATAACTCTCATCTTATGGAATCAAGTCTCCAAGCAGTATTCTAAAAACTTTTGATAAGATGCCAACAAAATAGAAGGAATATTTTATGTAATTATAATTATATATATTGTTTATTTTAATTAAATTGTGTTATCTCTATAACAATAAATTGTATTATAAGTTATATGTCACAAGAGCGTTTTAAATAGATTATCATATTAAGATCCACAATTACTAAATACATATAAGTAAATATGTAAACATATTAAAAGAGTAACTGTTTAATTAACTATTGAAACCATTATACACATGTGTATATATTATAAAGGGTGGATGAGATGTTGTGTATAATATACATCCTTATGAGATCATAGAGTGGCTTTAGATAGGTAATATATATCTTTTAATATTATAAATTAAAGAAAAGGGAAAAATGGTTAAGAAACCGTTGGGCTTTGTCTCTTTGGAAGAAGAGGGCATGAGGGAGGTGGTAGAAATTTTTTCTAGGGAGTTATTTCTCCTTCACATTTTTGCAATTTGCATGGAGTCAAGGGAATCACAGATAATGTGTAAGAGGATGCTAAGACAAAACCAAAAACATTAGAAAGAAGATATGCGTTTTAGAAGAATGGGACAATATAACCTCTGCAATGAAGAAGAACCAGAATCCACACCTTGCGCTTGATCGAATCCAGTGGGATGGATAGTCTCAAACTTTGTCAAACCTTAGATAAGTAATATACACATTTTTGTTTTGTTAAATGCACACACTAGTATAAAATGAGGAATTAGCTACTAGGTGACTAAAAATTCTAGTCACCAAGTGTTTTTAAAGTGATTTACTACTAAATATGGGCAATTTTAATTGACCCAACTATAAATGACTAAAATTAACGACTAATTTAGTCACTGGTTAACAAATATGACTAGATAATAAGTGACAGAGTTAAAAATGACTAACATAAACGATTAATTTAGTCACGGCATAAAAAATGACTAGCTAGAAGAATATGAATTAGTCATTTATGTTAGTCATTTTTAATTGTGTCATGGAAAATTGCAAATTTGACAATGTAGTGTAAATTTTGTAAATTTTCCACCTTCTATTAGTAATATTAGTGCCATGCAGCTCGATCTTTAGAGATCCAACAAAGCAATTACATGAAAGATACATCTCAGCAATGAGAGAGTTCCCAGAGCATCTCCAAAATGAAGAAAGATACACTAAAAAATCCTAATAAGGGGTGGAATCAAAATGGTAGACCCTAGACAATGTAGTAGAGACAAAATCTATAAGAATTAGGAGCACCTTAATGTAGCAGGGGAAGCCAATAGAGTCACAAGTGGAAAAATCCTAGACAATGTCCAAAGTAGAGAATCTTTAGTGGCTAACATATTCCTTTAGATCCTTGTTAGTCTCTACCAACTACTCAATGACATGCTATCATGAATTTGGTCCTTCCCTTTACAAAGTAAAATGGACTTCATGACATCCTTCAAATGGACTTAGTATCTAGGTGCGTGTATATGTTTGCCATGTTAATGAGTTGTTCTAGTTTTATTACTTGGAGAAAACTCTGTTGAAAACATAGTATGTTCCATATAACCCTTTGCCAACATTTTCAATCTACTAACATAAATTATTCTCTTGCTCATTCTACACCATATTATAAGCATCATAGACCTAGGCGTTTGTATGGATCCCTAAACTTTCCAATTATAGGGTAAAATAACCGGTCTCAATCAACTCACCAACTTCCATCTGTTACTTCTCTAGTTTAACCAATATTGATTGTAGTTCCTCACTCTTAGTACTATATATTATAGTAATTCCCTTCAATACTGGTGAATGGAGTATATATGCAACTAGAACTTGCTACATGGCCTTTTTTAATGAGTTTTGTAAGGAAGGACATAACATAGAATAACGCCATTATTGGGATGTTATCCCTTAATAATGCCAAAGATATAACCATTGAATATGACTATGGTAGTTATATAGGAGGTATACCTAAAAGACGTGGGAGCAACATAGATCTTGTTTATAGGTGGGTTTCTGCGGATATTATTTGTTTTTAACATATTGGGTGGTTAAAAACCTCTACCTCTATTAGCTTGAGAAATTAAATTTATTTTTTAATCTCATATTACTTCCCCTACCATAAATTTTATTTTGTTTCTTACTTGGGAGAAGAGGTAGTGAAAGTAGAGCCTTAGCCATTTGTTAACCCTAATTGGGCTAGCTGAATAATGTTTTAAGGTACCAAAGGTTGCACTAAAATGTAAGAGAGAGGGTCCTAAAATATACCCAATCAGATTTGACTATGATGTAATAGACTTGTTTTAGGTGGTTTACTTAGTTTCTTCTATTTGACTCTTCTTACTTCTATACATTTCATAAGAGTATGCCCCCTGCATTTTTTTAAAAGTTTATTACTTAATCTTACAAGGACTTCTAAAAAACAACTTTCATAGAGACACATTTAGCAATCCCTTTAAATATAAAAGCCAACAAAATGCCCTTTCATAGCCACACAATCCATTTAAATATAAAAGCGCGTTTAAATATAAAAATCAATATGGTATTATGCTTTAAATATTGAGTATTGCTAAAATTTATTTAACTATAATTAATTTCATTGGTATTAAAATTTATTTAGATATGATTGAAACCTTTATATACCATTGAGTTATAATCATTTCTTACATTAGAATTGGGGTTTATTTTCATAGTTATTCATCCAAGTTAAAAACAAAACCATGGTTTTCAGTTTTAAATGCACCTTTCCAAGCGGTGTGTACCTCCAAAATGCATACTAATTTGTCAGGTGTGAGAGGTGTGAGTACCTCCTAAATGCATACCAATTTGCCAGATGTGAGAGGAAGTGATGTTTTAACTTTGGTAAAAAATTAATGACGTATTTTTTATGTTTAGCTATTTCTATAAGTTGCCGTTAATTTTTTCTTAATTTTTCTAGAGGTTGAACTTTAATGAAAGTGGTTTCTAAACCCAAATTTTAATTGCAAGTAATATGGATATGGTGGGTGTATATTGCATAATGTTAGAGGGTGTCATTTATGATTTGTGTTATATTTGGTAAATATTTTTATTAGATTTTTTTTAGTATATAATAAAAAATAATCTTTTTATTGCTTAAATTTTTTAATAAAAAATTATGAATGAAAAAATTTTACACTAACTTTTTTTTTAATAAAACTTTATATGTTTTGAAAAATAAAAACCCAAAATGTAAAAAAACAAAAATTAGTCTGAAATTCCAACCCAAGACGAAATGAAATTCCAATCCTGATCATCATCATGCCCTATTCCCATACCATTTGCAAGTCATGTCAATGGCTAAACCACAAGCCAAATCAGGTTTTGCTTACTTTCGACAACTTGTTTAGACGACATTCGATATTGGGTTGGTCGGCTCGACATGTTCCATAAGAACAACTCTTGGATCAATACGACGATGTGCTTCCACCCATGAATTGGAAGTGATACCATCCTCTTGAGCTTGTTGCTATTCATATTTTACCAATAGGTAAATATTCTGTCCATGGCCCCCTCAAAGTGAATTAGGGTTTCTTGTCCAATCCCACTATTATTATCAAATGAAGTGGTAAAGGCATGGGCATGGGCAGGAACATGAAGGGATAGAGACAATGCACGCATCCATCCCAATGCTTATGGACATACATGATATTTAAGGGGAAACTATCAATCTCAAAACTGAGAAATCATTAAGGGGAAGTGCTGGTGAATCATACTGATATGACAGGTCAAGGCATGGAAGACAGGTCAAGGCATGGAAGATAACCCAGATGCGGCGGCAAGGGAACAGATTCCAGCAGAGAAGAGAGGCGATCAAATCATGGAGGCCGAACATGGATCCAGAAGTTTGATGTTCCATTTTATTAGCCATGCCTAACATATTATTCCATTCCATATCCAATTGGAGCTCGAACAAAAGATTCCGGGTGTAGATAAATAAAGTTCCCATCCAAGCAAGTTCACCAAGTAAAACCCCATAATTTATACTATATGCATTATTGTGTTGAGAATATGAAAAAGGGTTTTGGCCATTTGCCACATATTCGATGGATCTGCAGAGAGATTCTTTTATGAGAAAAGTCACAGTAAAGGTTTGATCATGAACCTGATACATACAATTAAATATTGAAAATCATAGTTAGAAGCATATATTTAAAATTTGTGGCTGATCTTTAGTGAAAATGAACTCAAAGGGAGTTTCTACATTGCAAGCATATGTGTTTTTTTTAAGGAAGATCAATGTACATTGGGTGTGGTCAATGTACAATCATATCACTATTGATATAATGAATATGTCATCACATGATTCGATTTAGTAATAGAGAGGAAACTAGTACTCCAACTAGAGGTGAAACTAGTACTCCAGCTAGAGGCAGCGTGGGTACTAAGAGGGTGCATACCATTGGGAAAGAAGATTGACATTACAACATTGTTATATTGTTGTTATCTACTTGCAAAGGGACACAAACACAGTTGGGTGTACTCATTTCATAGCCACACATTACCATCTCACTCTCAAAGTCAAATAATGACCACTAAAGGAGACTATTTACTGACAAAAGGTGCTATAGATTTTTCCCTTGTACAGGTCAGATGTTTAATATCCCTTGCACAGGTTAGATGTTTATGTAATATTTAGATCTGGTTTCTTGAGTATTGAACTCTGTTTTAAGTATGGTATTTAAATATTTTTCTCATATGAATTTGTCGTATTTCTCTTTTGATTCAATGGCAAATATTTGTATTATGAGCATATTATATTGTAAGGGCCCATTGCAGTAAGCTTAAAATCAAACCTTGTATATCCGGAAACCTACATCCATTTTTCAACAGTGCTCACAAGTGTTTGATGAAACCTCAACAAGAACTTTCACACACAGTGCTTGAATAGTAATCTACATCACTTTGTAGTACACAAGTGTTTCACAAAAATCTAGAGACGAGTTGCATTATAAGAGGGATCATAAGACTGTTTGACCGTCTCCCATAAATGGCAGAGACAAACGTTGATACCTCCAAGAAATGTTCTGCATATAAGGTCAGCTTGGTGCAAAAGGTTGAGAGGGAGAAGTGGCAACGACGTCGACCGACTTTCGGGCCAAATCGTAACTCCGTATAAACTACTTCATTTATAAAACTAAATAACTTATATGATAATTATTAAAAAAATATAATATATAACCAATTAACATAATTTATATAATAAAATAATAAAAATAAAACAAAAAATATAAAAAAACCAAAAAAAATATAAATGTTGTCGATCCCAAGAGTTTATACACTTGATGTTTGTACTTCATGTAGTCGATGTCAGGTGGCGATGCTGTTAATCAATTAAAGTATGCGTATATGCGTAAAGAGTCGATATCGATACTCATTATGCTACTCCATGCAGTCGATCCCAGAGTTGGTACAGGAGTCGATGCCTTCTTATGCAAGGAAATATTCGTTAGAATATTTTTATTGAGGGCAATTCTTACAAACCTTGGTGCCATGAGTTTTATCTCCGGGTGCCTATTTCAAATGGGGAACTTGCCTTTATACATATTATTTATATTGGTAACTTTCCTTACCATTTTTTATTGTTTGACCTCTTTCCTTATATATTACTTTATTTGAGAAGGAGATAATCAGTCAGTTATAGGTCCCATTAAGCCTTGTTTCCTGGTTTCGCTTTCAAATGACATTCCTTGATGGGTAGATTCAGAAGGTATGGCAGCCAAGAGCCAATTGGTTCACGATAGAAAGGAAGTTATGCTACGATGAATAGTAGTCTCTTTACCAAGAGGGTGCTAGTAGACTGATTGGTCGGAGTGAACCATTAAACTAGAGGAATTGGGGAGTACAACTGGAGGTCAGGGAGTACAAATGTTGAGGGAACTCATTGGGGCACGGGACATTACATGGTAGGAGTGAAAGAAACCTCCAATTAAATAGAATTAGAATATATATTTGATATGCGTGGCTTACACCCAAATAGGAATGGGCTAGTAGATTATAATAATTGGTTGGGCAGTCTATCCCATACCAATTGGCTTTACCCAGTATACCATACTACTAGAAGACTAGCCATTACAACAAGTCCACCATACACATAGGATTACTACCTGCCCCATAGTCTTTACCTAGTCCCACATCCCACCTCTGTACCAGACATTACTACTTACCTGATTCATTGTTCGTTTACCTAGTCCACACAATAAAACAAAAAATATAAAAAAAACCAATTTTTTTATATAATAAAATAATTAAAATAAAACAAAAACAAAACAAATCTATATAACGTATATAAACAAATAATAAAAATAAAATAAAACCAAACAAATCAACATAATTTATGAAATAAAATAAAATAAAATAAAATAATATATATATATATATAACGAAAAAAAAACTATTTTCAAAATAAAATAAATAAAATAAAAATATATATATATATATATATAAAGAAATGGAAAAAATATATTTTCATGTGCAGCTCGACCCAACTACGACCCAACTAGTTTACCAAACAGCTGTGCACCCACCTCTACGACAATGACATTCATGGCCGATGCTCGATTTTCCTTAACCACCATCCTTCAATTCCGATTACTGCTCAACCTGCTAGTTCATGTCAAATAGCCTATCCGTTGGCACCAAACATTGGAGGGTTTGGTGGGTTATGGATATGGATATTGGTAATACCCATTGAGGGGATTAGGATTGATATTAACCACTGTTGAGAGTTTACAATTTCTCTATTTAATTGCCATAGCTACCATGATAAAGCAACATTGGAGAGAACCTGGAGAATTTTGAAGAGGCGGGCCACGAATTCTACACCTCTGGCATCAACACCACCTTCTTTGCTTACAAAATCCCTGGTAATTTTATAGATTTATTGTGAATTGATAAATTTTTAGTGAATTTTGGATAAAAACCCATGTGTTGTGCGGTCATAGCTACGCCAATGTTTTTCCATGTTGTTGCTTATTACTTTTTGCACTAGCAGTCTTGTGCACCATCCTTCTTGTTACCATGCAATTTTTTATTTTATTTTACATGAAATATGACTTATATGCCTATGACCATCCATTGTAGCAGAGGCAGTCTCACAACTTTTTCAAGTTAGGAGGGTTTCCACCCAGAAAAGTGAGGAAATGCAGTCTCAAAATATTGGATACCTTTCATAGGGTTTCCACCCAGAGCAGTGAGGAAATGCAGTCTCAAAATATTGGATACCTTTTCATAGGAAGTGCGGTCATAGGGTTTCCACCCAGAGCAGTAAGGAAATGCAGTTTCAAGGGCTCAAATGTTCCTAAAAAAATAGACAATTTGAAAATCAAGTTGGATTACTTTCTCTCATGTCCCAAAATGCCTTAGGTCAACAGGCTGGAGCACTACAATGAAGAAGAGCCCAAATTGTTGCCAGTCTGTTCTGAGCTTTGGTGTTCTCTTCTAGTCTAAACTGCAAAACATCCTCACATATTTCCTCAAGGAATGCTTGTTGAAACGAGATATTTCTTTGCCCCATTCCAACTTCTCCTAAAAATAACTAGGCTCTCTCCTGCTTGATTTGAGATGCTCAACAACAACCATTCTCAAAGGTTGGGATCATTTGCTCAAGGGTACCAGGAATGCATTCAATGAAAACAAAAATGGAATAGAACCATGGATATTTGTAGCAGGCAATTGAATTTTTTTAGCAATTTCACTTTAAATGGCAGGTCTTCCCAAATGGTATGTTCATTGGTGGACTCAAATTCTATTATTAAGTTGGATTGAATGACCGAACTCAATTTGACAGGAGTTATAGTCCGTCGATTTCAATTGTGGAAGGAAACTATACTACTGTGTATGCAACTAGGGTTTTCAGGAAGGAAAACTAGCTTGACACATCATCTTAATAGAGCCAAAATAAGTCTAGACCAACACTGCTCTAGAGGCATCGATGTTATGGTACTTTATTGCACTTGGCTGCCACAACGACTTGATAATTGCCCACTATTTCATCCATCGATTTCTGTAGGTTCCGTGAACAAATTCTATTCACCTCAACAGGCATTCAAGTCACCAACTAGGAAAAGAGGTAACATACAGATCTCAAAATCCTCTGTGAATTTTTCTTAGGTTAAATATGACAGTCAATGGATTTTAACATAATTTGGCTGATCAATAGAAATGGAAGGGCTTAACAACAGTCTTGGTCATTGGATATTACAATGACAAATGATTAGTTTGTCATTGTAATAGCTTGTTAACTTAACAGAATACAGTTATACTTTGGGGTCTATTTTTTGAAATTGAATGTACATTCTATCTCGAGATACTGGCAGGCACAGTTTTAACTTTTATTCAAAACATCTGATGGCTAAGCCATTCTCTTCATCTGAAATCCCAGTAAAGTTGTTGATAATTTAGCAAATTGCATTTTCAACTGTTGATTTTTTTTAGGTAGTATGTAAAGAATTTTGTATCAACTTAAATAGAGAAAAATACATAATTATATACTTGGGTCTGCATTTTAGGCAATGGTGGCCTCAGAGATTCATCAACATACATATGAGAAAGGTTATCACTACACCAATAAGTGGTTTGTCTATGCAGTGTCGTGCAAGGTTAGTTAGTTGGCACCAAGAATGGGAAGATCAAATAGGTACTTAATTGATACCAGTAAACCAGAGAGAACCTATTCAATTATATTGTCACCAGACTTGCTTGATGTTTTATCTATAAAGGGAACCTAATGTTGATGGCAGTTAACATTGTTGATCAGACTTGTCTGAAGCTACCTGATCACAGGCGGTTTCTTCTATGGTCACCCATTATGAGGTATTTTTAGTGTTTATCCATTAACATGTGATATCTTTACAAATAAGTAATGGTAATTTTATGGCCTTCCACAACCACTTGATATTGCTAATACGAGAATGATGGTCTAGGTGTATATGGTGTTGTCAGGTTTGAGAGAAAGGATATTGAAGAGATTAAAGTTATTAGGTGAGCTATTAATATGGTGATTTGCATAAATGGTTGGAACCTAGAAAGAATAGTGGAATAGCCATGAGCAATTAGCCACAAGCATGTTGGAATTTGCATTGACAGAAACTTAAATCAACATATGCCCAACTTTCAAACTATCATTTGTCAATATAGGAAGACATGCCATTCTCAGTGACTTTTGATGTTTATGCCGTTACCTTGTTTACTTACCATCAAACAATGGAATATCTAATAGGTGAGATCAAGGCTACAATATGTCTATGCTACCATCCAAGGCCATGAAAGAGAGGAATATTTTGGTAATGTACTGATCTACGCAAGGAAAACCAAGTCTATGAGGTAATGTTTTCTATCAAGATCACCCTCCGTGGCCAAGTCAATTAAAACAAGGGTTACTTAATGGATAATGCATTTATTGAATGACCACTATGCTATATTTTTCCCATTCTTATGTGACAGTGCCTGCTCACAATGTCTCATGGATACAATGGAAAAGTGAAGTGATTTGTTTATCTCCTGATTGGATAGCTGAGGGGCCTCAAATGATAGAAGTTTGTGTTGGTGTTGAATAAGAGAGCTATGCACCTCATGTCTAGATGATAGGAGAAATAAATAAGCTAGTTATGTGGGATGAATAAGAGAATCTATGTTTCCTCATTGTGGGGAGGGGAGTGAAGAAAGGTGAACATGTCTCAAGCTTGAGAGAATTTTCTCACATTTGTTTTAGACTGCAGAATTGGTGTTTTCACTGCTCTGAACCTACAATAATTTAATGGTTCCTAACCTTAGATTAGCTAGAACAATGATTATCCTAGCACTAATCTGCTCATATAGTTTCACTACCTTGAATTCCAGCCGTCTTTCAAATTTTAACTAGAATATTTTTGATACCTGACAGTTTGTGTTTGCAAATAGTTGAACAAAAGTGTCTTTGCTATCATTGATGATGCATGGTGCCCATATCATCTATTTTTAGGAATAACTCTTGATTTCTTATTTAAGAATTTGAACTTTTCCAAGTCTTTTAAAACCTGAAGCCATAGAACCTTCAGAAGGATTATGTCTGTAGAAAACTTTGAACTATTCCAAAAGATAATCCTCCTGTTCAAAACCTTTAACAAATGCAAGCAACTTCAATCCATATTTTAGATCAAGTTTTTCCATTACCTGGCATAAACCTCTTTTAAATATTGAATAAAGCGATTGAAACCTTTGCACAATGCACATGTTTTTATAATACCGAGCTATCCAATTTCCTCTTTTTCTTCCCGATCCATGTTGTGTCTTGAATCCTTTTCTTTGGGATTTTATATCCAATAAAGGAAACAGAGTCTGCTTTCCAGAACTCACAGCTATCACTTGCCCTATATAGGCAAGGCAAGGACATAACAAATGCTCAGAAAACAACCCATGAATAGTAATGACAATAAATTATTTCAACATCCATAGAGTTACAACTGTCTTGCTCAATTCTATAGTAATCCAAAGAAACATACACATCACTTCCAACATACGTGAGATAAATATGTACACATCAAAACAAATCTGTGTGGAAATGGAACACTCAATTGGAGCTCCCTACTCAAACTGCAGGACGAGTAGCAAGACAAAGGCTAGGAAGGCACCCTTTAGCAACACGATCAAACCATAGAGCCATAGGTGATCCAATCCTTGCTCCAATCCTTGCACCAAGCATTGTTAACTCTGTTTTCAATAAGTCTTCTTTTCTTGGGTATCAAAGGTACCCACATAGTAACAGGGACCTGGGAAGGTGCACTGAGGACTAATTAAACTAATGAAACCATTGCCAAAAATTCCTCATACGTAATAGAGAGAGTAACAAGTTGTTGATGAAGTTAACACCAAATAATCATTCATTATAGTCTGTCTCCTACTTTAGGGAACATAAGCAAGGACATATGGCTCTGATAAAATGAGATAAATTTCTGTTCTCATAGCCATTCTTAACCCAAACCTGAACAAGCTAAGGTGAATCCTAATAAAACTACTTCAATTGACACAAGGATGTGCAAATCTTTAGCTGCATGAATTTGTGCTGATTACATTGTTTCCAATTGACATGTTCAATACCAGGTTAAGTTTCTAGTTGTTGCTAATATCCCTAATTGATTCATATAAACAACATCAACAAGTAGGATGCATCACAACCTGTGCATTTTTCCATGAGTTCTCAGCAAGACAACCATAGAGAAGCAAAAAGACAAACCGAGTTGGCAAGTATTCGATGATGTATGTGCCCATATATTCTCATCATTTCTTTGGATTTACATGTTTCTTTTTGAAAAAAAATGTACAAATTTTATTGTCATTTTTTCCTCCATCCTATAAATGCTACAGAGTAGGATTCCTGGGTTTTTTGCGCTCAGTGGGTTTAATCGACCAAAGTCTGTGGAATCACATTAATAACAACGTTTGTTTGATTGTTTTCTATGCAATTTCTAAAGGCTATGGTCTACGTTATTAGCTATTGTAGTCGATTTAGATATTCAGTTGCAAGTATGCCTTGAAACAGTTGTTTCAGTCTTTCAGAAATGCTTGTGTTTGAAGAAGTGTGTCTTGTTCTTCTTCAACCTTGATTGTAATCTTGCATATATTATGGACCTAAGCCCACCCTATTATGTCCTTTAGGACCTGCTATTATAGTCGGTTAGGTTGTGGTCTAGTAGCAGGCCGGATGGAATTTAGTATTTACCACAACTAATTCAAGTTCAATTCTTGGTACATTCACACTAGGGAATCCCCAAAGCAACATGTCCAAGGATTTTTGTACTAGTCAAAATTTTAGTGCTTCTTGTAAAAAATATATTGCATATTTTATCTTTCCAAGGTGTATTAGGCATATTTTGTAAAGGCTGGTTGATTTCATGTAATTATGATGAAGGGATATTTTGAGGATATGTGGAAGATTTTTGTTAATTTTAGGGAGATTTAGTCCATGGAGAATCAATCCAAATAATGCTTTATAGTTGTCCTTGCACTACAGGATGGACTTAAGTATTTGGGATTCATATTAAAACCTAATTACTATTCCAAAGCTAATTGGACTTTGCTTGTTGGGAAGGTGGAAATGAAGCTAAATCTATGGTGTAACAAATGTATTTCTAGGGCTAGAATATTGGTATTGGTGAAAACTATGCTCGAAGCTATAACAATTTTATGGATTTCTCTTACATATGTTCATAAGGAAACTTTAGAGAAAATAAGAAAGATAAGCTTCATATTCTTATGGGTTGGTGGTAAGGATTTCCCTGAGGTTGTATGGTAGAAAATCTCTTTACCCAAAGACATGGGAGGATGGGGATTAAAGAATCCACATTGCTTTGCCAAAGCACTAGTAGCCAAAGGTATTTGGAGACTTATAAAAGGGGTGGGTCTATGGGAAAAAGTGATTACTCATAAACTCATAAAGCCTCTCACTGTAGAAGAAAGGATTCAAAAAAGGGACAAAATCATCAAAATGGATCTTGTATGTGGAAAGATGCAGTTCAAGCCTTTAGTCTTGTTGGGGATTGGCTAGCCCATGTTAGCGTTCTACTATGATCAATGATTACTTGTTGGGGATTGGCTTTCCCATGTTAGCATTATACTATGATCAATGATTACTTGTTATATAGTAATCAAATGCTATCGTCCTTGAAAATTACATCAACATATTGCATCTCATTTTAGGGAACAAAAATCAATTAAAAATCACCAAATAAACTAAATTTAGCACAACTGCCAATTGTCTCGAAATGTTTGAATTGCTAGAGAACTCTTGCCACTAAATCTGGGATATCTCTTTGGCTGTCCATGAATTTATAATAATCTCCCTTTAACTGTTGAATGTCTGCTATATGCTCTGTTTTCAACTTTGAAAAAATCTCTTCAAATCTGGGAATGATTCTCTATTTTATGAAAAAGAATTTAGACTCAAAATTTAATGACACTTGATTGTTTTTTGATCCATGAAGATATTGGATAAAGCCCACTAAATCTGGAACTAGTGCTTGACTGCTAATTTCATGGCTTCAAATCTTGTATTGTTTTCATCAAAATCAACTGTAAATAAGCTTCAATAATGATTTGATATGTTGCAGGCTAAGAAATAGTGCAAACTGTTATAAAAATCAGATTTAGAGGAATCTGTCTCCTCATGACTAGGTACTTGGCATTTGTTGTCGATGCTTGTGTTTTAATCAGCTGGTGATGACTACGATCTCTATCAATAGGATGCTCATGTTGTAAATGTACTTGAAATGCACTTGTTCACATCTAGATTTAATGCCCGATTTGGAGGGATTTGAACTAATCCAAATCCTCTGTTGAACACTCTGCCATCTTTAAATCTCTTTGCAACAACCCTTGATCTGGCATATCTGTCTGTCAAGTTTTGTTCTTTACTTGTTCCAAGCTTGTTTTCTTGATGAGCACTACCTTCTATGATCAAATGTAAGTAATACACAAACTCTATGACTTTCATATTCTCTATATCTTGATCAAAACTACCTCTCCAATTTTTGCATCATATGGAATTAAACCTGCTTTGGTAAATCAAAAGGAGTCTGCAATTCATAAATTCACACCTCTTGACAATAGATTTCTTTTCTGCTGACTGGTTTTTCTTAGTTAGTGGCCTTCACCCATAGATTATCCTCACCATTCTATCATATAATAACATCATAGCTATCAATCACTTGAATTACCAATCCTGAAGGAAAAACTTCATTTTTCCAGATGTTTGAGTGAACAATAAGATCACTTTCTTATACACTTTTCCAACCACATTTGCATCAAACCTTTGACCATCCATATCCCAAAAGAACTGATGAACAACAATATCTTCCTTATCTTGTTTTAGGTAGGCAAGGAACATTTTAATTTCTACTATTGTAAAATAGAGCCCAATATGGGCATAGGGGAGCTTTGGACCAGGGGCAAAGGCTTCTTCTTCTTGATGCTCAGAGATGTTACTGGAAAAAAACCAATTCACAAATTCAAGCAAAGTGAAAGGTGATATAAATGGGCTTAAAACATATAGAATACAAAATGTAGGTGAAGGTGGTATTCCAAAATAATCTGTCTTAATGCTTTCAAGAAGTTCATTTTTGAAAACTGAAAGGCACCAACAAATGAAAGTTTTGCAAGCCTGTGCAATGGTTCTACCAAATGAGTCACCCTGCTTCAATGCTCCACCTAGGTTGATTTTATGTTGGGAGGATGTAATTTCCATCAGGCTACTCAATATATCTTTTACTTGACAAAGATGCAAAAATATCTCAAATCTAGTTTTGTCACTCTTCCTTCTCCATTTCTTGCATTTCAAACCGACGCTTTCAATATTAGGACCTCCCATGTCTTGATTATTCCTTGAAATAGAAGAATACATCCATTTGGACATAAACATTCTTATTGTAGGATGAGCCAGAACTTGGGAAAGGGATTCAGAATACTAGAACTGTCTTTGCCTAAACATTGCTTATCCATCACTTCCAAGTTATATCCATCTTGTTCTTTGGATAAAGAAATTTTCCCAAAAAGCAATAAGCTTCTTAATTTACTCCACTCACAAAGAAAGGTTTCTAAAGCATGATCAGGTTGACAAGCCTTTTGAATCTTTGGAGACAACATAGTCATGATTATAAAAGTTAATGCCCTTGAGTTGACCTGATATTGCAAAAGAAAGTTCAACAAACTAGCCACATAGATTGCAATGATTGTCAATTGAGCTAACTTCAAACTTTTGGAGCTTGATTCAACAACTCGAAGGCACTTTTCAAAGATACAAATCACAAGAGGAATAAAATGTGGAGGTGCAAGATCTTCCTTTGAAATATGCTTAGAGAGATAGGAAAGTAGCTCATCCAGGTACTTGTATAGATTCTTTCCCACTGTAGATACCACATCACATAAGAAAGAAGTAACAGTTGATCCCAACGAACCAAACATATCATTGGCCAAGTTGTCTGGAGAGTGTACTTCTCATCTTTCCTTGAGGAAAACCTATGTAATATTGTGAACAAGCAAGAAAGAAATCCACACTCCCACTTCCTCTTTATTTCTATCAAAGGAAGAGGTGCTTAACATTGCTTTGTATGCTAGAATATGGGCATCTTTTCGTATGTATTTCTTTTGAGAATACAACATCAGCTTCAATAATGGTTGTAAATATTTGTATAGTTCTCCTATGCCGGATCCAGGACCCTCACATCCAGGATCAGAGAAACGTAGCCCTCTAGTAGATTCTAGCAATAGAGACAAAATAGACTTTTGTTGGAAGGTGGATAAGAGAAATGGCTCTTCTTGGAGAAGATTGAAGGCATCAAAAGAACACTTGAAAAATGTAATTGGTAATGTACTCTGATATAGATCCAACACATCAAGCACATTTGTATATAATGTGATTTCCTTGTCTTTGTAAACATCAACACAAGAACATATATCCTTGGTACCCCATATCTCAGCCACAATTATTAAATCATTATCGTTCGAGTAGCACCTCCTTAAATCCTCATGAGCAAACCCTAATATCAAGCTTCATGAGGAAACCCTAATCTTGGCACCTCCTTCTCCAAGTTCGTTATGATTAGCGAGTTGCATGAACAAGTGATGAAGTGATGATACAAATGACAAGAATGGTCTCTTATTTATATTAGACCTCTAACTTAACTTACACGCCCACTTTACATGTGGGTCCACTTAACAACACTTACAGTTAAAATTAGGGTTTGGGCTACCAACATGTAACTTTTAAATCAAATACATATTAAGCACCCACATGGTGCAGACCGCTTATCCAAGGAAGCACTTAATATGAAGGTTGTTCTTCTCTCCTTATTAGAACTTTGGGAAGGAGAAATTATTGAGGAAGGCTTGATACAACTCTTTCAAGAGTTTTTTTTTTCAGTATTTGTGGCATGCTCATGTTTTGCCCTTTTCGAGTATGAGACTCTTTATCCTGTCCTCTTGTATTAGTGTTAGTTTTTCAACATTAAGCTAGCATTATTAGGATCTTTAACTGAGAGAATAACAAGCACAACAATTAAACACAAGAGACAATGAACACAGTTTTTTTCCTCGAGTAAACCATAAAGGAGAAAACCTTGCAACTTCCTCAGAGATAGAATGAGCACCAAAATAGAAAATCCCAAAACAATAAGTGATCTCCGACAGCAGTATCCTTCTTCTTATCTAGCCCCAGTGTCTTCTTCTTCCTCAACTATGTACTACACTTGAGTGTGTATCAGTTGTGTGATAAATAGAGACTCCAGTTCTCTATTTATACTAATCCCGGCATGGCTAAAACCCTCCTAGGGTCGACCTCTACTAGGAGAGTCTAATAACCCTAGTGCCCCGGAACTGTAGGGACTTTAACCCTTAGACAATCGGAGGGTTACCCACTATGACTTGACATGACTTGTTTACATAATAGATCCTCCCGATCGGAACATCGGGGCATGGAAACATGACTCAATTACATAATAGATACATCCTGGAATAAACATTGGGTTACAAGACATAATATACATAGATGAATACATTCCGAAGTTACAAATACATCAACACTCCCTCTTAACTAGGAAGGTATTCTTTCGACACAATTTTCAGCACTAGTCTTCTTCTCTGTATCAATTGGATCATCTCGTCATCTTCAAGTCTTCTTTATCTTCGAGTCTTCAAGTCATCTTCTTCGTCTTTGAGTCTTCAAGTCATCTTCTTCTTCTTTATCATAGGATCTGCATCATCATGACTACTGGATCATCACTCGATCTAGATCATCACTCGATCTAGATCATCATCAAGTCTGGATCATCTCATCTGGATCACTTGATCTAGATCATCGAGTCTGGATCATCATCACAACTGGATCGTCACTTGATCTAGATCATCATCAAGTCTGGATCATCTCATCTGGATCACTTGATTTGGATCATCATCATATGCTATCTCATAATGGTGCTATCTCGATTCTTCTCGTCATAGGAAGTTCTACAGAGTCAATCCTGTAGGCCTACCCTTCATGTAGGTCTTCATCAGCGCTTATATCTGACACTTAAGTCAGAATGGCCCGCTTAGCTCTTACATCTAACCTCATCTTTCTAGAAAGGCACGCTTAGCACTCACATCTGACCTCATCCTATCGGAAAGGCCCAGCACTCACATCTGACCTCATCTTGTTAGAAAGGCTCAGCACTTATATCTTACCATGTGAAAGCACACCACATCGGAAAGGATCTGCACTTACATTCAACCTCATCCTGTCAGAAAGGCACAGCACTTACAATCGACCATGCTCGAAAGCACCACATCGAAAAGGCTCAACACTTACAGTCTGACCATGCACAAAGCACCACATCAGAAAGGGCTCCGCACTTACAATCTGACCATGCACGAAGCACCACATCAGAAAGGGCTTAGCACTTACAATCTGGCCATGCACGAAAGCACTGCATCAGAAAGGGCATGCACTCACATTTGATCATGGAGGAACTAATCCCACCATCGCATCAGAATGGCCCCTAGTCCCAGACTAAGCTACGTGGTAACTGACCAGGTGCCTCCATTCCTAGAATGGCAGTTGCCCTTACATTTGACCTACTCATCAGAATGGCCAACACTCACATCTAACATGGGAGGAACCTAATCCTTTAGCCATGACAGAATGGTTCAACCCTTAGATTTGATCAAGTGGGAACACATCCCTCTATCACATCAGAATGGCTTCTCAATCCTAGACTGAGTTTTCCTGGTAACTGACCAGGTGCCTCCATTCCCAGAATGGCAATTTCCCTTACATCTATCCTACTCAACAGAATGGCCAACACTCATATCTAACATGGAAGGAACCAATCCTCTCACCATGATAGAATGGCTCAGCCCTTACATCTGACCATGGAAGGAACCAATCCTCTCACCATATTAGAATGGCTATGGGTCTCATCACTTTCTCTTGGAGGAAACCTCGATCTAGAGAACACCAAGCTTCTCCCTGAAGTACTTGAATTTCAGCCTAGCCAATGGCTTCATCAATACATCAGCTATTTGTTCCTCTGTCGCAACATACTGGAGCTTCATTTCTCCCCTCTACACCATATCCTTGATATAGTGATACTTGATCTCGATATGCTTCGCCTTGTCATGGAACACTGGATTCTCTGACAACTTCACGCAGCTCTGGTTGTCACAATGTATACAAGTAGCATCCAACTGGAGATCAAATATATCAGATAGTAGCTTCCATAGCCATACTACCTCACAACTGGATGAACAAGCTGCGACATACTCTGCCTTAGCTGTAATCAGTACCACACATGATTGCTTCCTGCTAAACCAAGAGATCACACCTGATCCCATACTGAAGCAACATCTTGAAGTGCTCTTCCTATCGATGGCACTGCCTTCCCAATCTGAATCGACATAACCCTCCAGTTTAATATTTCTATTCGACTCATACTTGAGCCCATAATCAACTTTACCCCTCAGGTACCTCAAAATATGCTTTGCAGCAATCAAGTGAACATTTCTTGGATCTGTCAAGAACTGGCTCATGGTGTTCACAGCAAAGCAAATTTCTGGTCTTGTGTTCATCAGGTACATCAATGACCCAATCACTCAATAGCTTTAGGTTCAATGCCATAGGTGTGGCCATGGCTTTGCAGTCCATCATCCCAAACCTCTTCAGGATCTCTACTGCATACTTCCCTTGTCTAAGGAAGATTCCATCTGCACTCTGCCACACCTCCATACCTAGAAAATATTGCATCATACCCAAGTCCTTCATCTCGAACTCGGCAGCAAGCTTTCTCTTCGCATCAGCAATCAACCCATCCATACCTATCACAAATAGATCATCTACATTTAGTAGAAGCATCACTGGGTTGCCATATTCATCCTTGTAGTAAAGGTTAGAATCTGCTTTACTCTTGGTAAAGCCCAAACTGGATAGAAAGCTGTCAATTCTGCCGTACCATGTCCTGGGTGCTTGCTTCAAACCGTATAGGGATTTCTTCAATCTGCATACATGAGACTCCCTATCATGTGTCTCAAAACCGAGTGGCTGCTCCACATACACTTCCTCTTCTACTACACCATTAAAGAAAGCAGTCTTGACATCCATCTGGTGTATCTTCCATTTCATCACTGCAGCCAGAGCAAGTATTGATCTGATGGAAGTGTATTTGGCTACAGGTGCAAAGGTTTCTTCATAATCAATTCCTTCTTTCTGAGAGAAACCTTGAGCCACAAATCTTGCTTTATATTTTTCAATGCTACCATCTGCAGCATGCTTGATCTTGTAGATCCATTTGGAAGTTACAACTGACTTCTCTTTTGTTATTGGGACAACATCCCAAACATCATTATTCGTGATCGATTGATATTCTTTGATCATAGCATCCTTCCATTCTTTCCGTTCTATCGCTTCTTCATAACTGGAAGGTTCTTTGTCAATGAAATCACATCGTAAAGCTACATACCCGGAGCAGGATCTGGTCCTCTTTCTTTCTCTGTGATTTTCTTCTGAAGCCCCATATCTTTCCGCACCTTGGATAAGTTCTTGTACCCAAGAAGGTTTCCTCTTATGAGGATTCTTCTCCAGAGGTGGACCTACAGGTATTTGTGGTTCTTCAAATTCTTGATCTTCTTCTTGAATTTATTTGTTCACGGTTGTGTCATGAATTATGGGTGCTTCTCCTTCTTCAGGTTCTTCAGCAGGTCTCTTTCTAGATTTGTTGTAAGCTGTGTCTTCATCAAATGTGACATCCCTGCTGATGTCGATCTTCTTGTATCCTGGGAAATAGATTCTGTAAGCCTTCGAGCTTTCAGAGTATCCCACAAATATACCCTTCTTTCCTGAAGGATCTAATTTTGTTCTCTTCTCTTTTGGAATGTGTATGTATATAGGACAACCGAATATTTTGAGATGGCTGAATTCTAGTTTCTTGCCAGAGAAGACTTCTTCAGGAGTCTTGTTCTCGAGTACTCTATGTGGAGTATGGTTCTATACATACACTGCTATTCTAGAAGCTTCTACCCAAAGATGCATAGGAAGATCTGGATCATGAAGCATAGATTTTGCAGCTTCCATGATAGTTTTGTTCTTCCATTCCGCAATCCCATTCTGTTGTGGATGATAAGGAGTGGACAACTCCCTCTTAATCCCTGATTCTTTACATAGCTCTTTGAATTCATTTGAAGTGAATTCTCCGCCATTATCTGATCGAAAAGTCTTGATCTTCTTTTCAGTGTGGTTCTTGATCAAGGCTTTGAATTCCTTGAATTTGCTGAATACTTCATCTTTGTTCTTCATGAATTAAACCCATGTCTTCCTAGAAAAATCATCAATAAAAGAAACATAATATGCATACCTTCTTAGTGAGCTTGATGACATAGGACCGTATACATCGGAGTGGATGATTTCCAAGATTCCTTTTGCTTTTCTTTCACTACTTGGAAATGTCTTCTTTGTGTTCTTTCCTTTTGCACATCCTTTATATACCCCATCATGTTTTGCTTGCATTTTTAGAAGACCTTCAACAACTTTGCTTGCAAGAGGTAGTGCTCTGTAATGCACATGTGCAAGACTTCTATGCCAAAGTTCACTTGGCTCTACTGTGTCATGGACCAAAGCTTGTTCTGGATGGCCCTTCAATATGTACAAACCTCCTTCTTGTTCACCAATCACTATTGCATCATCAATAGCCTTTCCTTTTGGCCACATGATGACTTGACCATCTATGAATGCAACCCTCATTCCTTTTGCATCCAATGCTGATACAAAAAGAAGGTTCTTCTTGAGTCCTGGCACAAACAATACTTCTTTCATTGTTAGAGACTTTCCAGAGTCTAATTTGTAGGAATATTCCCCACTACCTTTTATTGGATATTGGTAGTCATCTCCTAGCTTCACCTTGTGAGGTGATTCATGTTCTGAGAGTTTCACAAAGGATTCCTTGAATCCAGTCATATGTTTGGAAGCCCCACTGTCTATAAGCCAATCATCACTTCCATGAGTAATTTTACCTGTGAGAGCGGAGATCAAAACATATTCATCCTCGCTTGAAGAATCTTCACTTTCATATCTGGATCTCTTCTTGGACGGTTCATCATCCTCTGCAGCATGAGCATGATGTCTTTTCTTGCTTCCCTTCTTCTTGTGAGAGCTACTTTTGTTCTTAGGAAAATCTCTAGCAAAGTGTCCTTTTTCATCACATGTATAGCAAATGTACTTAGACCTATCTCTAGGCTTTATAGAGTTATTTCTATGATGAGAGTACTTACTTCTGTGATGGCTAGATCTGGATTTCTTGGATTGTACCGTGAGAGCTTGATCTTCACTTCCCATCTTCTCTTCTCGAGCTGCTATTTGAGCTTCTTCTTGAGAGAATTCTTCCCACAGTCTGCTGAACTTTACCAACTTCTTTCTAGCACAGATCCCTTGAATGAAAGAGTCCCATGTCCTAGGGAGACCATTCAAGGTGGTCATCACAATTTCTGCATTCTCCACTTCTTCATCTACCACTTCCAATTGTTCCTTGATCTGAGAAACCCTTGTGAAGTAAGACTGGATGGTCTCTGCATTATGGATCTTCACATTCTTTAGTTGATTTCTCAGAGTCATCTTTCGGTTTATGTTCTTCCCTTCAAACAATTTGGTTAGGGCATCAAACATAGCTTTAGGTGTCTTGAGAGAGGACAACTGTGGGATAAGGTGATCCTTGATAAAATCAGCAATGATCCTTTTTTCCATAACCATCTTCTTCTTATGTAAGGCCTTTGCCTCATCTCCCTCTAGAACTGGAACCTCCTCATGGATGTAGGAGTCTAACTCATTTTCTTCCAGGACCAGGGAGATCCTATACTTCCAGACTCAGAAGTTATCAACTCCCTCAAGCTTTTCATCAAGCTTGGTATGATGAGACATCTTAACTGAGAATCTCAAATGGAAATACAAAAGATTTTAGATCTTACCAGGTTCAAGATGTCAAATCTGAAACTTGAGCTGAAATCCTGCAGTATTGGATTAGGAGCAAATTAGGGTTTTGCTTTTTCAGAGTTCTGTCCACCAAAATGCCTTGAAATTTATCCCTAAATTCGATTTTGGGGAGGAGATCAATCTAGACCTAGGCTCACTGAAAAATTCCTCTTCTATGAAAATCCCTAATTTTTGGCAGTAGTGTCGGGTCCAAAACTGAAAAGCCTCAGAATTGGATTCTACTTCGACAGAAAGACGTGCCCTAAGGAGGAGAGTTATTCCACCTTACGCTTTTTGAAAATCCATGGAGGAAGATCCACAAACTAGGAAGCCCTAGTTCCTGCAGCTGCACAGTGTCTTCTTCTCAGGTTAGCTCTGATACCATGTTAGTTTTTCAACATTAAGCTAGCATTATTAGGATCTTTAACTAAGAGAATAACAAGCACAACAAATAAACACAAGAGAAAATGAACACAGTGTTTTTCCTTGGGGAAACCATAAAGGAGAAAACCCCGCAACTTCCTCAGAGATAGAATCAACACCAAAATAGAAAATCCTAAAACAGTAAGTGATCTTCGACAGTAGTATCCTTCTTCTTATATAGCCCCAGTGTCTTCTCCTTCCTCAACTATGCGCTACACTTGAGTGTGTATCAGTTGTGTGATAAATAGAGACTTCAGTTCTCTATTTATACTAATCCCGGCATGACTAAAACCCTACTAGGGCCAAGCTCTACTAGGAGATTCTAATAACCCTAGTGCCTCTAAACTACGGGGACTTTAACCCTTAGACAATCGGAGGGTTGCCCACTATGACTTGACATGACTTGTTTACATAATAGATTCTCTCGATTGGAACATTGGGGCATGACAACATGACTCAATTACATAATAGATACATCCTAGAATAAACATCGGGTTACAAGACATAAGATACATAGATGAATACATTCTGAAGTTACAAATACATCAACAATTAGCTGGGGATATATTCTTGTTTTGATTCCCCTGGGGTGTGTTTGTTCCACCCAAGAGGCCTCCTGGATAAGCTATCTAGGCTCATTCTGTTCTCCCTGTGGTAATGATTTTTCTGTCTTTCTTTGAGATTTTGAGTTTTGTGGGTGGAGAGTTGTTGGGTCGAGAGTTAGGTTGACAACTACTGCAAATGCAAATATATATTTTTTGTTTTTTTATATATTTTTTGAGGTTGATAGTATTGATCCATGGCCTTGTGGACTGTATTTGTCTCACTATGCCCTAAATGGGTCATAGCATCAACTGAATGGATATTTAGTTTTGACATTGAGGAATCATGCACATTGTTTCCCATGTTTCCCATAAGGTGTTCACTTAATTTTTCATGAGGGTTTATGGGTTGGTTTCTAATTTTTCTGGGTAAGTCTAAAGTATGATGTTGTCTTTTTATTAGTTGTAAAATGAATTTTGGGAAATCCATGCCACCTGTGGACAATGAAAGGAAATGAACATCCCCTGTACCTCATATCTGGGCAGTTTTGGGCCCTATAACAACAAGTTACAACAATAATTAAGCCAATATGGGTATTGTTTTGAACATTATTGGGCGTGTTTCACCTTCTAGCAGCCTCAGCATTCAATTTGGGCCATTTTTGTGGATGTGAGGTAGTTATGGGCACAAGTTAGGACTATCCATGATGTCCTCCTAGAGCAGACAATGACAATATCTGAGGTATGGAAAAGCTAAGATAAGAAATCCTAGCTGCGTTGAGTGGAGTTTGGACCTCAAGCCCCAAGCCATGAGGCAATAAGCGTAGCTATTAAAAATTTAGTCCAATTAGGTGCAGTTGTTTGTGGCCAGAAAAGCCTAAAAAAATTAACTGAATCTGGTTTGAATCTCATCAAGCTGGGTGTAGAACCTCGATTAGGGATTTTGAGTTTTGTGGGTGGAGAGCTGTTGGGTCGACAGCTGATGCAAATGTAAATAGTTTTTTTTTTTTCTATATATGTTTTAAGGTTGATAGTATTGATCCATGACCTTGTGGTCTATTTTTGTCTCACTCTGCCCTACAACTACCTATCTCTCTCTCTCTCAGGTATGTCCATTGTTTCATTAGTGAATTGTCTCCTAAGAGACAAAGTGTGATCGCATTATATATCTAAGTATAGAAATTAAGGAAGGTATAAACCACATTGTTTTCTTCTATTTGTCCATTTATAATATTTTTGCATGTGCTTGACTAATTCTGTTCCTACATATCCTAGGTAACTGTAATTGATGGATGTACATAGCGCTAATATGTAGTAATCCTGGCTTGGTTTGGAGAAAAATGGGTCATAGCATCAACTGAATGGATATTTAGTTTTGACATTGAGGAATCATGCAAAAAAGAGTAAATAGAGATCTGTCAAGAGCAAGAGTTTAAATGATGTAGGTCAACAGTCTCTAGAAAAAATTCAAGTAGGCACAAGCATATTACATCAAGCAATGAAGGGGAATGATGTTGTAGTGGGAATACACAAGTCCAAATAGCAAGAAAAATGGAAGCCAAAACTAAATACTTCTGATAAAGGTATGTCTCTACAAATCCTTTTGATTTTTTTATTTTTCTATAATATGCTGCACTTGTTATATTTTCATTCAAACTTTTGTTCTTTTATGTGTCCTGCATTTCCATCAAGAGCATAAATCATTATGCTTAATTCTTAAATCACTGGAGTTGTTTCTTCATTTTCCATAACACTGTTAGAATGGTTTAATTTTGAACCTGTCCATGTTTATCCTTCTTTCAAAACTTCCTAGCTGTGTTTTAAATGTTTTTTACTGGACTTAATAGATGGGAGTGTTATAAATTGCAGTATTATTTTAGAATGTTGTGTCGTGAGAAATTGAATTGTGTTTATTGTATGTTGCTGTAGTTATTTCCAGCAGTATGTGTAGTAGCATTATTTGTATTTAAGTTCCAGTAGTATGTGTATCAATATTTGTATTTAAGTTCCAACACTATGTGTAGCAGTATTTGTATCTAAGTTAGGTTAAATATTTAATGTTCCCCCACTCCAAAGAGTAGTTTAGAAGAGTAAATAATGGAAAATTAAAATAGAGGACATCGGCATGTAGAGGTAACTGATGGTTTGGTTTAAAATATGTCAAATTCTATGTTTAATTTCCTCGTTTTCCTTAATATTTTCCCAAACTACGTCGATCCTAGTGTTCCCATCTTTTCTATATTGTTGTAGCAGCCAAACATCTAGATGAATGGCTGCATTCCTGATACTCGTATAAAATGGTGAGAACATGATCAAGATTAGGATAGGAACTTCAAGAAAGCTTCAACAAATATTAATTTTGATCAATCTTAACAGAAAACAATTGCGGTGGGGATTATTTCAGTAAAGGCATTCCTAATACTTGATCATAATAGGAATAGTTGTGCTGGGTTTTCTTTCCTCATCTTAAAGTGAGCGTGGGTTT
Organism: Pseudotsuga menziesii; assembly: GCA_001517045.1. NCBI lineage: Eukaryota > Viridiplantae > Streptophyta > Pinopsida > Pinales > Pinaceae > Pseudotsuga > Pseudotsuga menziesii. The sequence goes on along the minus strand of LPNX010672105.1, from coordinate 264,713 downwards.
GGTGTTTTATTGGGTAACTCCCCACGGATCAATCAAAAACAAAATTTACTGATAAAATTTAACAAAACAAATTAAAATGTGTTGTTGAATCTAAACTTTGGATCTGCACCATCTGATACAATGCATTGAATTGATGCCCTTGCTTATGATAGAGCAGGATGGGTACACCTGTGTTAGAGAAATTGGAATAAAACTTCATTTTTTCTGAAAGGTGGTAGGACCAAGTGTTAATGAAAAAATTGGTGGTGTCAACATGAAAGGGTCCAACATGAGCAAATCATCAATGACAAAACCCATGTGTGGAATAAGTGTTAGAGGTGCCTCTCTTGTCATTGAAATTTTATATTGAGGAGGGACAGTTGTAAGAGACGGAGGATGGGAGACAAGGGTTGCAGAAATTTCATTGTAGTCAGAAGCATTATATGAAAAAGACTGATTTGTTGCTTCAACTCTTTGGAATAGATCATTTTCACTTGCTTCAACTCTTTACCTCTAGGAGGAGATTATCAGTAGGTCCTATGGTGAAATCCAAAAATCTCATATCTTTTGAAAACTCGGTCCCTGATTTTCCTTATCAACAAAAGTATAAGAGGCTCCCAAGAAATAACATAAATAAAAGTTGAATTCATCAATTATACAATGCATGATTTTACTGCTCCTGAGTATCTGTAAATACAGAAACTGCTTGTTTAGATGGATTAATTACACGCTCTAGGTTTCTAGAGGCTTCTTGACAATATCTTGAGAATATTCTATGAACATATAATCCACTGCAACTTTAGCCTTGGGTTCGAGAAAATTTCTACCGCTAATGTTTCCAACGACTGCAGTACAATCATGGCTTTGGTGTGGATAATTCTTTAAAATGCCTTTGAGTATTAAAACCAGAGTTTCTATGATGATATAATCCTTTTCCATCTCAAGGAATAGAAGAATTCGATCAACAATAGCATTGACATCACACTACTATAATGCAATTTTTCCAACTGCTTGGATAGACTCTGTTGTAATGGCCACATCAACATTTGCAACATATTCTCTTACCACAATATCATATGTATTGCTCTCATTTTCCACGACTCTAAGCATCTTATGTTTCAATTTCTTCACAAATAAGGGTCACTATAGTGATAATAAAAATGCTTATAATTATTTGATAAAAATAGGATTGGAGCAGATGTAGATGGTTGAAGACTGCAGATGACTTTTTTTAGCCTCTTGAACTCACCAAAGTGAGTAATCCTTTTGGCACTGTCACATATTTTATCTTGAAAATGGGATACTGATACCATACAAACTCAACATGCTGAATAAGGATGGGCAGATCTTACATGGCAAGTGTTGAATAACATTTCATGGCCTTAAAATTTGTATGTGTAAATGGAATTCCTCAAATAATTTTCTAATGAAATGAAGAAAGGAAACTATTGGCGCTGAATCTTGAGAGTGTTTGTAACTTCCCCAGATCATTCAAAACCAAATTTAAAAATAAAATAAAAAAACTGTTGTGCCAAATTTCGTGTCATATTTGCTATTTTTTTTGTGAAACTGCTTGGTAGGTTTTGAACAAGTCTTCATGAACCTTGAACTTTGTACTTGTAAATATAACTCCACACCAAAATATGAGACCCAGGTCTTAGTGAGGCTCTTATATTCCATTGAAGAAGCAATGCATCCCACGTGGGGAGTTAGAGTGGAAGGCATAAACATGCCATAGGGCCTAAAGGGAATTGGAACTTAAAACTAATTTGTAATCAGATAATCAAGGCAGGGCACTTTCACATTCCAATCAAGCAGGATGGAGACATGATTTATTACCCTTACGAAGAAATACTTTCTTGTAGGTAGTTCAAATGGGGAATATGAACCTCATCATGATTTTCTCTATCCTTTGCTTCATCATAAATGTGCTTTTCATGGTCAAGTAAATTCCTTCATTTTGAAAGTCATAAATATTGATAAGAATATGCCTTTATGTACATTATAAGAACACTATAGAATACCAATCTCTCCAACCTTTCCAATAGGTTTAGTCAATCTCAAAAGCTTACTAGAATCTAAATTTTAGTGTAGTCTTATTTTAGGTGACCATACATTCTAAGGAAAGTTCAGTTCTTATCAATGATTATTTCTCTCTATGAACTGTTATCCAATATTCATGGAAGCTGTTTCAGATCCTGTACATCTCAACAAAGATCTAATATATATTTTGTTATACCTAATAGTTTGCAAGTTTTTCTAGTTTAATTCATTCTTAACCAGTTGTCCTGCCTTTCAAATAACTGGTATCATCACCTAGAAGCCAAACATACAACCCTTTAAAGGTTTCTCTAAAGATGCAATGTTGTAGGAGCAGGGTATTTCTCTTTATATTTGCAACATGACTCTTTAATTATTGAATCCACTATTAGGTGCCCTTATAGCCAAGGAATAATGATTCACAAAGCATAACTCCTCCATACAAAATGGTACCTTTGAAATAGTAAATGACTCAATGCTAAATAATTGCAATACTTGCAATTCCCCAAGTCAAAATACTTGCAATTATTTGAATTCTAGGTCTAGAGATCATTCTTGCAAGACATTACGGTGCATAGGGAGTCAAGTCTCTAATTTTGCAAATGATAATCGTCGAGTCTCCATTAGCAATAAGTTTCTGAATATGTCTGGCTCTTAGAATTTTTATCACTTGATTTAAATCTAATGCTTCTGTGTTATTATAGGTGGTCACTGTTGACCACCAAGCATAAGTCAATTCCTACTGTCGCTTAGAATTGTAAACAAACATCCCCCTCCCTCCCCGCTACAGGCTGAAACCTGAGGACATATATTTGATTTTTCATGTACTGTTGGTATTGTTTTGAAAGCAGTCACACTCGACGTCTTATCTATCATTTTCCCTTTTGACAGTGTTCAGGTTAATGAAATGAATGTAAGTACACAATTTAATTAGATTTTGCCTCTCATTAATTGTATTGGAATTTTGTTTAAATTAGGTGGCGAGTTTCTATTAAGATGGGATAGTGGCAAATTGATCTCTATATCACCTTTATTTGTTTATTATATTTTACAGTAGAAGTTAAAGAGTATTCTTCTTCTAATTAGGGGAATGTTTTTTTAACTACAACCTTTTTGTCTTTCTGTTATAGTGTCTTGAATGCCATTCTATTATTGGATTCTTAGCTTATGAGTCAAGTAACTGGAAAAGTGAAGGGCACCCATGACATGTGACTGTTGTAAAATCTAGTTTGATGGGAAAGGATGAAGACAAATTGCAGCCTTGGTGGGTAGGATTGGTACTGGAAGGAGTCAGATATTGATAAAGTCCATGACCAGAGGAGTTGAGCCCAAGAAAGAATCCCCTTAAGAAATTGTCAAAGTATGGGTGGACAATTTTGGTTGTTGTATGAGAGTTGCAAATTCAAAATAATCATAGTGTAGGATGCACATTGTAGGGATTAACTTTAGAGCCAATCAAAGTGGTGACTTAGATACGTATTGCAAATGTTTTAATATTTTACTTGCATAGATGCAGTGTAGTGACATGGGTGCATTGTTCCAATATTCGGTTGTGCTAAGTTACTAACATATTGTATGCTCCCTTGGCATGTGCACTTTCATTGTGGACACACAACATAAAATAATGTGGACGAGCTAGCATGGATGGATAGGTTAACAATTCATCGAATGGAGGAGTCCAATGGCGACAGTGGATTGTCTTCCTTTTTTCCTTGTTTAAAATGAAGAGTTGCAATTGTGAGAAATGTAATTGCAAGTAAAATCCATGTATCATAAACATAATCTTGAGGAAAATATCAATTTTGAATCATTTATAAATACGTTTTCCTAGGTTTTTGCTATAATAAAGGATGCATTGATGAGTTAAACCTATTATATGTTTTCTTGATATCTGATACATCCCTGTTCACATGTTATTTATCAGTGGTAGGAAATTTTTTTAATTATAGTTTATATCCACTAAAAATGGCAATTCATGGTATGAGCTGTGTATTTTTAATAGGAAGAATGCGAAGATGAGGAGATTTCAGTTACTCCAGAATTTGGTCTTTATGGAAGGAATACTTTCTTGTTGCCTCAGCTAACCTTTTCAGCAGACTGTGTCAAGTTTGAGATACTCAAACATAACTTATCTTTTGACGAGGGCCATACTTTTTAGTGGAGCTTATCTAACATAGAATACTTAAATATATTTTGGCTTTCCCAAGTGAGTAAAATTCTGGTCATTTTGTTGTCTTTAGGTACCAATTATTGGCATCTTTAGGTACCAATTATTGGCATCTTCATATCTTGTGCTTCTGTGTGTTCGTTGATATGAAGTACCTCAGCAAAATAAGTATATGTTTGAAATTTGAATGCCTCAACTTGGAATGGGATTTTCTTTTGCTGATATTTAATTCTGCTTTAAACACCTTACCAATTGATAGACTTGCAGTAGACAAGAGGGAAAGTTTTGTTTCTGACTCTTTGTTTTTGATGCAGTGATGGTATTGGTCTTCGAAATCCTTTCAGGAAGGACTCTTATTTGGACTATGAGAATGATAGTGATGAAGAATGGGAAGAGGTACGCATCACTAAATCTCTTTGGTAAGAGTATTTGTAGTATTTTTATTAACTTTCTTACTTTGTTAAAAATTTCAGGAAGATCCCGGGGAAAGCCTTTCTAACTGTGACAAGGATAATGAGGAAGAAAAGAATGAGGTTGACACATATAAGTTTAAATCTGAGCAATATGATAACAGTGATGGTTTTTTTTACCTGATGGATATCTTTTTGAAGATGAGGTAAATTCTATAGAAAAAAGTTGTTTGATGGGGTTCTTTGTGGAGTACATAAAAATCGTTTGCTGTTATTTTAGTGTTTCCTGTTGCAATGTCCAAGTTTTATTTGGGGTAATTGAAGGTTCATCCCCTTGTTTTAGTTTTTCTTGTTGCAATGTCCTAGTTTTATTGGGTGTAATTGAAGGTTCATTCCCTTGTATTGTTGTTGGAATTTACCTCAAAAGCAGGGCTATTATAGAAGTATATAAGTTCAAAGCAATAATTTAATTACTTAGGAGATGTATATAGTTGAAGATATTTATTGACCCTAATGACTATTAGTAATCCGTCGAATTGCGCATCTAATGGAGTTACAGGGAGGGATCCCGACGGAGTAGTTGCTATAAATGGTTGTTATATTAACCTTTTTTTTATTATCTTCTACAACCTCTCTATGGGCTATAACCTCTTCCTCTTTTACCACACTTACATCATTGCCCTCTCCTCCAAAAAATTCTTTAAAATCTATAGCAATATTAATGTTGTTCTCCTTTTACTTATAGCCCCAATGGGGTTGCTTCTTCCTTCCCCTAATCCACACATCCATAAACAAGAAAAGTGTTCATTAAACTCTTGTCCTCATGGGTATGTCCTCTAGGGACTCTACATACTTGGATGCACAATAGATGATTGCTGCATTATCATCCTTTTCCAACTCTAGTAGAACATCAAATACCTACTAGTCATCATTTTCTCTCAGCTCCCTTGCATGGATATTTAGATTCACCTCCTCTTCGTAGAAGGTTTCCTCAATATCTTCTCTTTTGACACATCAATGTTGTAATATGTAGAACATTCAATGTACATAGATCCAACTTTAGGATATTCACCAAACACTTTAAAATGCATTGAAGATGTATTTTGATGACGATGATCCACTTGATGGACAACCTATAATTTTTTTCTATTTTGTATATTCCATTGGAATTCCTATGCATAATCTTATTTATGTAAAATGTTTTAATAACATTGAATGATAAAATTACATTTCATGGTATTATATGTATAATTTATTCATTTTTTTTGTATTTTTAATATAGTACTACGTTATAGTTGTAAAAAAAACTATCTCTTTTTATCCGTATTTTATTTATGTGATTGTTATATTTATAATTATATATAAGTTTACGAGATTTCCTTGAAATGTTTAAAGCATATGATTCTCTTTATTTTATTATTTCAATAAGCTAAAATACATGTTTATCTTTATTTCATTGTTTCAATAATTTACACAATACACTGAAAAACATTACAATTTTTCTTGTGCTAATTTTATTTATTTCATTGTTTCAATAATTTACACAATACAATAAAAAGCATTACATTTTTCCTTATGCTAATTTTAGTTACAGGGAAAACTGTACATAGCTCTCAGGAATTAGTTTATCATAAATACTAGTTACTGGTAAGTTGTAATAGTAATAATTATGTAGTTTGTAGATTTCTATCTATCATAAATTTGTTTGAATATCATCATTGTCAAGCAATAAAAACTTCTTAAAGGGTGCTAGCTCAATGGTAGAGCGCCTGCCTAATTATAGGGAGGAGGTTGGTGGTTCGATTCCTTCATGCCCTATCATAAATTTGTGACTACAAAAATGACTAAATTCACATATATACGACTATTAGTAGCTAATTTCCCGTATCTTAGTCATATTTAGCTTAGTAATTAATATGTTAACATTTAGTAGTTTATTGAGTCGTATATTTGGTCATTAATTGTTGCAATCAGTGACTAAATCAGTGATTAAATCAATGACTAAATCAATGACTACTAAGTCAAGTTATTAATGACTAGTGAAATACGACTAGCTATAAGATAGTGGAAATTAGCTACTATTAGTTACCGACTCAAAAATAGTCGTTTATAGCCTGATTTCAGTCATTTTTTTAGTCATTAATTTCTCATTTTGTACTAGTGACAAGTAAAATGAGTCCAGACAAAATATATTATATTCTTTGATTCATACATTTTGAGGGGCATAATATTTGACAGAAAGGCAAATTTTCCTTTGGCATAGATCCATATGTCTTTGTGAGTCTGTATAGAACCCTTTCGAACTTATTTTCCTTTTTCTTCGTTGGGCACTGGTTCAGTAAAAGACGAATTCTCCAAGTGTAAGAGCTGAATCTCTTTCTTTGGGCAATTTTATTGTTTCATTGATTTTTTTTGTCTTCAGAAACCCTCATGAACTCATGAAGTTATCAGTATGCCTTTCTTATGCATGGTTTTATTGATAAAATATTTCATATGTGCTAAGATTGAAGGTCAAAACTATTGAAGAGGGCCGGATTTTCCATAGAAGTTTTGCTGAAAAGTCAAACTAATTTTTAAGATGAATCGAGTTAATATTTCCATACAACAGAGTAGTACAAAAGTAGAGGTTGTCCTGGACACAGATGCCAGTATATCGTTACTTTTGAACTGATACCATCTGTGAATGGCCACAATCTCAACTTTCTTAGATCTAGACCTGGGGGGTTTGCTACTTTTCTTTCCTTTCTGCACTTCCAGTGGCTTGCTTCATCTCTTGTGTCCCTTATCCTCCCATATTCTCTTATAGAGCTTTTGAAATCAACTAAGGTGGAGTGTAATCCTTCCTTCCCAAACTTTTCCTGCAACCTCAATTGAGATGTCATTAGGTAGGCCATTAGAAATATCCATTTCTACACACAACTTGGCATAGATTTCCTCTTGAAGAAAATCTTTTGAATTGTTCACAATTTCTTGCTTGGGTAGCCCTTGCATATATTACAAGACAAACCTTCCCAAATCTTAGTTCTTCTTATGTATATCATTGATAGATGTGCTTAACTCCCAATATAATTGAGAAATTTGGTCCATCTCCATTGAAACTTGAAAATGTTTTCGTTGTTTTATTTCTATTTCACCTGTTTGATATAACTTGCAGATATTTTATTGGCCACTCTTGTCCATATTTTTCAGTCTATTTGACATCATTAGTCATGCAATTTTGTTTTAGCTTGTTGCTGATTACTTTGCATTTCTCCAACAGATGCATAATTGTTGATATTCCCATACCTTTAGTTCATATTACCAGTCAAGTTTTACACATAAGGGTGTTTCTTTGTCTTTTTATTTCTCATCCAGTTTATATTTCTACCCTTTTACGGCTTTTGGAGCCCTTTCTTGAACTTCTGGAATTCACTTATGACCATTTCTTAACTTCTCATCTGCTTGTGTTTATTTTTCCAAGGTTGCTTTTCTTTATTTGTATATACTGTGTGGCCTTGTTGATGGTTTGCCAATTTTCTGATTAAGATAGTTGTCCATGTTATCAGATTATCTTTGATGATGCAATGTCCTTCGCTAAACACATATTTATTATTTCCCTGTTTGAGTAATCTAATACCATGTGCTCTCTGAGAGAGTTTCTTTCTCCTGGCTGTTAACATAGTTTCTCTTGTCATCCCTTAGAGTGGTCCATCAATTCTTTTTCTTTGTTTTATCAATGGACATGAAATGACCCACTAATATCGTGTTCTTGTTCCAATTAGTGTCTCAGGATTACAATGAAACAATTGTATTTCATATAAGGAAGAAAACTCTTCTTTTGTTTTTCAAAGATACATTTTTGAAAATTAGTTTGTTGACCTCAAGGATGCTAAGGATTTATAATATTGTTGTTAACTTATTCATTATGAACTATGCATGTTGTTCTAGTTCGTATGTTAGTTTTTCTGATGCTTCCTCTTTGGTTTCCTCAAACCTCATTGGATTTGTGTAGGAAGTTAAAACATATTAGTAATACTCATTGATTATAAGGTGCTAACACTTTCTTGTTTTTTTTGCAGTGCTACTAGTGATAATGATTTCTCTTTCTTGTATTTTTGCATTTTCCAACATTAATAATAGCAGAGCATCACTTGAGACAAGTAGTCAGTTTCAAAAGGAAAATGATAACATAGTAGAAGCAGAACATGGAGTGGTTGTTGCAAATGATGAACGTTGCTCTGATATTGGTATAGACATACTCATAGAAGGGGGGAATGTAGTGGATGCTACTGTATCAACCTCCTTATGCCTTGGTGTGGTGAGTCCAGCATCAAGTGGCCTTGGTGGATGTGCCTTCATGCTATTAAGATCTTCAAATGGGCAGGCTCAAGCCTTCAACATGAGGGAGACTTCACCTCTGTTGATGTATTTGTAACTTCGAAATGTATTCACTTGTATATATTATATATTGTACTTTGATGTTTATTCTGGGAAGTCTCTGTAATGTATTTGATTCATTTCATGCCCCGATGTTCCTATCGATAGATTCAATAATGTAAACAAGTAATGTAAAGTCATTGTGGGTAACCCTCCTATTGATCAAGGGTTAAAGTCCCCATAGTTGTGGGGCACTAGGGTTATTAGACTCTCTTAGAGATGTTGGCCCTAGTAACTAATTGTTAAGTGGGGCTGACATGTTAAAGTGGACATTAAGTGAACGAAAGAATATAAATAGAGAGTGAGCCTCTATATTTATCACATACACACTCACTCACTAGGGCACATGAGTGAGAGAGAAGAAGTTGGGATCAGAGAGAGAGACTACTGCTGTCAGGAGATCATCTTTATGTTTTTGGGTTTTAATTTTGGTGCTGATTCTATCTCTAAGGAAGTTTTGGGGTTTTATCCTTTATGGTTTCCCCAAGGAAAATTCTTTGTGTCTCTTGTCTCTTGTGTTTATTGATGTGCATGTTATTCTCTCAGTTAAAGATTCTAAGATAATGCTATCTTAAATGCTAAAAATATAACATAGTATTAGAGCTAACCTGAGAAGAAGACATTGTGCATCTATACAAGCTAGGGCTTCTAAATTTTTGGGTCTCTCTCCACAATCCATCAGCAAAATTATGCTAGGCTGACTCTCCATTGAAGGGCGCATCTTTCTGTCGAAGCAGAATTCGATTCCGGACATTTTCAGTTTTTGGTGCGGGAAATTAGGGCTTCTTACAGAAGAGGAATTTTTGAGTGAGCACAGAATAGGATTTCTCTCCTCATAAAAATCGAATTTTAGAGACCTAGGTCGATATTTTTGTTTGGGTGAAACTCTGAGAAAGTCAAACCCTAGTTTGACCCCGGGCTGAAAAAACCCTAAAATACTAAAATTGATAGGTTTTTGTACATTCACTATATATAAGGATTGGAGAAGGCTCAGGAGCTGAAACTTTCACAAGATGAATATAAAATTTGTATTTACATTGTCTCCAAATTTCAGCCTCATATTCACTGTATTATAGGAGATATGATCCCTCCAAGTTAGGGTTCCATCCTCTTCCAGGATTCATCCCCAAATAGGACACCTGGAGAGAATTGCTATATCTCTAGATAAAAAGGTCCAAATGACATTTCTGAAGATGTCCTGGAAAGGGACCGGACTCTAATTTCTGTGGTCCAAGTTTCAGACCCAGAATATGAAAACATTACACGTGGCAGTTTGTACAACTTTACTATGATGAAAAGTCCTGAAATAGGTCACCTTGGGAAAACGCTCATAAGTCCCAATTGGTGAAACCAATTCTGATGAAAACTATGGTGTTGGAATAGGGAGAGGCGAGGATAATTTAGTGTGAAGGTTTAGACATAGAGAAGAATTAATTTCAGAGATACAATAGAAATAGTATCAGGCATTTCACCAGAAGAAATTGGAAAACTAGGGATTCTTGTTCCGAGAGCTTCCCTCCACTGTTTTCAGAAAAGGTGTACATTGGATAGATCACTTAGAAGAGATATATATTTATATCTAATCATATCTGAAATATTCTAAGTTTTGAAAATTAGGGTTTCTCTGACAAACCCTAGATCATCCAGCTCCGGAACTAGGATGGACACTTCAAATCGGTAAGATCTAATCTTTTGCTATTTTCATTTGAGGTTCTCATTTCAAAGTGATCTATCACATCAACTTGATGATAATCTTGGTGAAGTTGACAACTTCCAAGCATGGAAGTATATGCTCTCTCTAAAGAAAATGAATTGGACAGCGACATGAGTAGAGAGGTTCCAGTTCCAGAGGGAGATGAGGGTCAAAGCCTTACACAAGAAGAACTTGGTTAAGGCCAAGAAGATCTTTGCTGATTCAATCATGGATCACCTTATACCACAAGTGTCTTCCCTAAAGACACCGAAAGAGATGTTTGATTCCTTAACCAAGCTATTTGAAGGGAAGAACATAAATCAGAATATTACTTTGAGAAAACAGTTGAAGAATGTGAAGATCCAGAATTGAGAGACCATACAGTCATACTTTACAAGGGTCTCTCAAATCAAATAACAACTTGTAGTAGTAGAAGAATAAGTGGAGAATGTAGAAGTGGTGATAGCCACCTTGAATGGATTCCCAGGATCATGGGATTCATTCATTTAAGGAATGTGAGCCAAAAGGAAGTGATTACCTTCAATAGACTCTGGGAAGAGTGCACACAAGAAAAGAAGCTCGACTCATAATAAGAAAAGAGAAGATGGGAGAAACTGAAGATCCAACTCTTATGATCCAAAGAAGATCCCTCAAGCGATGAGGAATATGAAGAACTCAACTCTTGAAGAACCTATTATCCATCTTAGCATTTGGATAAGAAATGATGCTATTATGGATGAAGAAGATGATGAAGTTGAAGGCTCAAGAAGGAGTCTACCCACGAAACAAATAAAGATAAGTATTCAATTGTCATTTCATGATATTGTTTTATTATGCATTTGTTTATATTCAGTTGATGTATTATGCATGATAGAATGTTTGAATTAATGACAGTATACTACTAATACACATGTGATGGGTAAGTAGCTCATGGTGCTATACAAATATCCAATGCTACTTATCTAGAATGAAACCTCTTTGCTGACATATTGGATTAGTGTACAATCTCAATGTTGTCTTGGTAGAGATGGAAGGCATCTAGAAAGTTTCGTGAGATAAGGATGAATGTTGTATTGGCTAAAATAGTTGCATGATCATATATTTATGCATAAGAATTTTCCATTATGAATATGCCTTATGAAATATTTCTAACCATACAACTAATGCATTGGAATTGTAGGAAAGATCGCGTAAAATCGCCTATAAGCAAAGAAGGATGAGACTTGTTCCGAAGAACAAGTGACGATAGTTCAAGAGGAAGAATAATATGATGAATGCAGCGACATCATTGATGCAGGACCTTCCAGCTATGAACAAGTAACCGAGAAGAAACGAAATACCAGTTCAAGAAGAATGACGTCTAGGATGCAGTATCGATACGTGAAGGAAAGTTTGTAGTTCCATCATGTAGTAGATGGAAACTCGTGGGATACAAGGAAAGATTCATAGCACGAGGCTTCTCACGAAAAGAAGGCATAGACTACGAAGAGACATTTGCAGCCAGTGGGAGTTGAGACACATGACATGAACAAGCATGTGTGCAAATGAAAGAAGGCCTTGTACGAGCTCAGAAGACACCCATGGGATAACACATACACGATGAGCTTGATGAAGATCTTAACCTTTGTTACAAGGTTGAATATGAAAGATATAGAGGATGACAAGCTCACAGTTGGGTGCAAGAAGAAGTTTTGAAAAGATTCAAAGATAGAGGATCTTGGTATCTAGTGACCCTAGATGATACATAGAATATTAGTAGCAGAGGAAGCTACTTGTCTCTCCATTACATAATGTTTCAGTGCATAGAGTATGAAATACAGAGGGAGAATGATGCTTCACTTCAGAGGGAGTAAATGCAGTAGAGATCCTGAAGAGGTTTAGGTTGATGGACTGCAAGGCCATGACCACACCTATGGCATCGAACCTGAAGCTATTGAGTGATGCTTCATCAGAAGCAGTTGATGCTACGATGTATCGTCAAATGATTGGGTCCTTGATGTACCTGACGAACACGAGACAAGATATTTGCTTTGCTATGAACACCTTGAGCCAGTTCCTGACAGATCCGAGACATGTTCACTTGATTGCTGCAAAGCATATTATAAGGTACCTGAAGGGTACAATTGATTATGGGCTCAAGTATGAGGCAAATCAAAAGATTAACCTGGAAGGTTATGTTGATTCAGATTGGGTAGGAAGTGCCATTGATAGGAAGAGCACTTCAGGGTGTTGTTTCAATATGGGATCAGGTGTGATCTCTTGGTTTAGTAGGAAATAGTCTTGCATGGCACTGAGTACAGCTGAAGCAGAGTATGTCGCAGATTGTTCATCTAGTTGTGAGGCAATATGGCTAAGGAAGCTACTGTCTAATTTATTTGATCTCAAGTTAGATGCTACTTATATATATATTGCGACAACTAGAGTTGTGTGAAGTTGTCGGAGAACCCGGTGTTCCATGACAAGTCGAATCATATTGAGATCAAATATCACTATATCAAGGATATGGTACAGAGAGGAGCAGTGAAGATCCAGTATGTTGCGATAGACGAACAAATAGCTGATGTGTTGACTAAGCCATTGTCCAGAGTGAAGTTTGAGTACTTCACAGAGAATCTTGGTGTTCTCCAGATTGAGGTTCCCTCCAAGGGGAAGTGATGAGTCCATGAGCCATTCTAACATGGTGAGAGGATTGGTTCCTTCCATGGTCAGATGTAAGGGATGAGTGATTCTGTCATGATGAGAGGATTGGTTCCTCGCATGTTAGATATAAGTGCTTATCCATTTTGAGGTGACTATAGGATTGGTTCCTACATGATCAGATATAAGTACTGAATGCCATTCTATGAATGGAGGTACCTGGTCAGTTACCAGGAATACTCATCCTAGAGCTGAGAGCCATTCTGACATGGTGAGAGGATTGGTTCCTTCCATGGTCAGATGTAAGGGCTAAGCCATTCTGTCATGGTGGGAGGATTGGTTCCTTCCATGTCAGATGTGAGTGCTAAGCCATTTTGAGGTGACTATGGGATGTGTTCCCACATGATCAGATATAAGCGTTGATTGTCATTCTATGAATGGAGGTACCTGGTCAGTTACCATGAATACTCAGTCTGGGACTGAGGGCCATTCTGATATGACTATGGGATGTAATATCACATGATCATATATAAGTGCAGGGCCATTTTGATGTGATTGAGGGATGTGTTCCCACTTGATCAGATATAAGGGCTGATGTCATTCTCTGGGAGAATGGAGGCACTTGGTCAGTTACCAGGAACCCTCATTCTAGGACTGAGAGCCATTCTGACATGGTGAGAGGTTGGTTCCTTCCATGGTCCGATGTAAGGGCTGGGCCATTCTGACATGGGGTTAGTCTGGGCCCTCCCATGGTCAGATGTAAGGGTTGATGCCATTCTCTGGGAGAATGGAGGAACTTGGTCAGTTACCGGGAACCCTCAGTCTGGGACTGAGAGCCATTATGACATGGTGAGAGGATTGGTTCCTTTCATGATAAGATGTAAGGGCTGGGCCATTCTGACATGGGGGCAGGCTAGGCCCTCCCATGGTCAGGTGTAAGGGCTGGGCCATTCTGACATAATGGTGGATGTGTTCCTCTCATGGTCATGTGTGAGTGCTGGGCGGGCCATTCTGACTTAGGGTCAGATATAAACGCTGAAGAAGACCTACATGGAGGCTAGGCCTACAACCAGCATGAAAAAGGGTTGGCTCTGTAGAACTTCCTATGATGAGAAGAATCAAGAGATAGCACCTGTGATGATCTAGATCCAGTGATGATGATCTAGATCGAGTGATGATCTAGATCCAGTGATGATGATTTAGATCAAGTGATGATCTAGATCCAGTGATGATGATCAAGATCGAGTGATGATCTAGATCCAGATGAAGATGACAAGAACTCAATGATGATCCAGATGATACAGAGAAGAATACTTGTGTTGATAAATTGTGTCGAGAGAATACCTTCCTAGTTAAGAGGGAGTGTTGATGTATTTGTAACTTCAGAATGTATTCACTTGTATATCTTATGTATTATACCTCGATGTTTATTCCGGGAAGTGTCTGTAATGTATTTGAGTCATGTCATGCCCTGATGTTCC
>LPNX010672105.1:117453-242989 GCA_001517045.1 Pseudotsuga menziesii | reverse complement strand
AAATAAAGTTAACTATTCAATTGAGCATGCCTAGTTTTGTGTGCGATATCCCTTTATGCTCACTTTAGTCGTGATTGAAAATCATCACATATTATGGAAAAACGATTATGAGCTTCGAATGGTTAAGTAGTGAATTGTAACTTGAAAGATTTGTGTGATTCGATCAAACTATCAGTCTCAACCTACACATTGACTCAAAAGGATAGAAAAAACATATCATAGAAAGGAGTTCAATAACCCTAGGAAATAAACTATGTTTCAATGGAAATAACCATGGAGAATTATTTGGATACTTACCTCCATAATACTACACCTAGACTATGATTTCATGGCTTTTGAAGAGAGGAATTAGTAGGTTAGATTTAAGTTGCTCCCTATAAATCCATACAAATATCATCCCTTTGATATTTGTATGGATGGTCATAGTATTTTGGTGGAAATATATTTCAATGCTCCTAGATGCTCCACTATTTTGGTGTAACTTATATATCTAAATGGTCCTAGAATCTTGATTATATTAATATTATTTAAAATTTCAATAACGATGCACATGATCTTGCCTTCTCACTATTTGGAAATAAACCTTGGCACTACAAATTTTGTCCCTAAAATGAATGCTCATTAAAATGTGAGAACAAATTTTAGAAAGTTAAATATTATGGAAGCTAGATTGTTACTCCTAGACATGAGAAACTAACATTTATGTTAATTTTATTGCAAACAATTATTGTGTGTAATGTAACAATTAACATAAGATCCCAGGATACATGTGTTAATAGAATGAAACACGTGGTGAACAAGAGTAGGCGCATGGCAGAAGACCCAGGATAAATGTTGAGAGACGGAGGTTGTACATCGACCCACTATAGTGTTATGAAGTGTGAAGGAATTGAGGGGTTTGGTAGGGGTTTAAGTTAGTATTAATATGGATTGAGTAAGGTATTAATAGGGTTTAGATATGAATTTAGGTAGGGGTGAATAGGGTTAGTAGGGGTTAGTAGGGGGTAAGGTAGTAATATTGAGGGGAGGGTTAAGTAGGGTTAGTGAGGTCAGATTAAATGGTAGGTTTAATTTATGTTTTGAAAAAAGGGGGTGGGGTATGGGGATTTTTTATTAATATTATAACTTATTAACCAATTTCAAATAAATTTTTATAAAAAATTTATTATTTGTCTCGGGCCTACAGTTGATTAATTGTCTCTATGGTTCATATAGGTTTGTTTAGTTGGTGTTTTATGGATTTTTTTCAATCCTCCATGAGTCATTACCACAACAATTCTGCTCTAAATCCTTAGTTGTTTTCTTAATGAAGATATTAAACAGTCCGAACGATAATACTCATTACTTTTGCATGTATACAGGTTATAATTAATCATATTTATTTAAAAAATTATTTGGGTTGATGGGCAACCTATTTATACATTTATATATGTATGTGTGAGATCTGAGAAATTGAATCGAAATCATCACTACCCAATATTCACTTTTACATTGAAAACGATAAACGCAAGTTGCAACAATCGCATGACGTCCTGTTCATTCTAAACCTAGTTATCAGATCATCGTCGTAAACCCAATAAGTAGGAGTATTAGGGTTGTGACGTCCTCTTCAAATAAATTTTTATAAAAATTTTATTATTTGTCTCGGGCCTACAGTTGATTAATTGTCTCTATGGTTCATATAGGTTTGTTTAGTTGGTGTTTTATGGATTTTTTTCAATCCTCCATGAATTCACGGAGGATTGAAAAAAAACGGGCAGCATTTCGGCTTGCCCGGGACACATTTCAAAATTAAACCGGTAGCATAAACGCTACCGGTTGACATAATATATATATATATATAACAAATTAACAAAAAAATTCAATTTAACTACAAATTTTCAAAAATACGGCAGCATTTCTGCTTGTCGGTACACATTTTAAACATGAAAATTATAAAAACATACATTTACCAAATTTTAAAACAAATTTTATAAATTTATAAAAAAAAATTTAAATTCCATTTAAATTGAAAAACAATTATTTAAACTGTTACCTCTTGGCTCTGACGCCATTGTGACGAGGTTGGGTTGCTTCGGGGTGCTTGGGTTGCTTTGGGGTGCCAATCCTTATGCCGCTGTTCCGTCATTCCTTGGTCGAGCTTCCACAGTGAAAAATTTGTCAAAGAAACGGCCGCGGCCCCCGCGGCCTCTTTTTATAATTTTTTTGACAGAGGCACCTCGGTCGAGGTAGACTGAGGTATAGACCTCGACCGAGGTTTATACCTCGACTGAGGTCCATACCTTGACCGAGGTATTTCTTAACCCTTGGTCGAGGTATTAATACCTCGACCAAGGGTTAGGAAATACCTTGGTCGAGGGCTGAAAAAAACCTTGGTCGAGGGCTTGATAAAACCTCGGTCGAGATATTAAGACCTCGGTTGAGGGCTTGTTAAACCCTCGACCGAGGTACGTTTTTCTATTTTTGCCGAAATGCGCTTGCCAAAAAGTGTTACCCAGGTCCACGGATTCACCCTATTGGGAGATTCAATAATGTAAACAAGTCATGTAAAGTAATTTTGGGTAACCATCCTATTGATCAAGGGTTAAAGCCCCAACAGTTGTGGGGCACTAGGGTTATTAGAATCTCCTAGATATGTCGGCCCTAGTAAGTAATTTTTAAGTGGGGCCGACATGTTAAAGTGACATTAAGTGAACGGAAGAATATAAATAGAGAGTGAGCCTCTCTATTTATCACATACACACTCACTCACTAGGGCGCATGAGTGAGAGAGAAGAAGCTAGGATTAGAGAGAGTGACTACTGTTGTCAGGAGATCATCTTTATGTTTTTGGGTTTTACTTTTGGTGCTGATTCTATCTCTGAGGAAGTTGTGGGGTTTTCTCCTTTATGGTTTCCCTGAGGAAAATTCTTTGTGTCTCTTGTCTCTTGTGTTTATTCATGTGCATGTTATTCTATCAGTTAAATATTCTAACATAATGCTATCTTAAATGATAAAAATCTAACAACCTCAAGCTGCTTCTGAGGTATTCTTAAGAGCATACTTACACTAGTATATAAAATATCAATATTTTATATCGCAATAAGTGCTTGGAAACTGGAATAGCTTTTGTGAAGTGTAGTTATTAAATTTACAAATTTTAAACATAAAATATATAGATCCCCCAAAGGGAAAAGTTGTTTCATATGGAAACATAGATATAGTTCTACCAGGTATTGTAAATTATAATAACACATGCAATAGTCTGTTTCCATACTTACTTCTCATATGACACACCAAATTAGGCATTAGCTTATATTTTGTAGGTTTAATGCATAATATGGATTTGAATTTCCGGAGTTAGGAGATTTTATGTGTCAGTTTTTTTCCAATAATCTATTTTCAATATATGATTGCATTAACTCTATGTTTGAGAAAACAACCAAATTCATGACTTCTTTGGGAATTTGTTTTTGAAGTTTATCAATGCAAGTACTCAGGCATATTTATTTATATACTCCAATTTATTACAATACTTTCCTATTGGAGTGGATTTATATGTATAAAACAACAAGGTTTGGTATTTCCAGACTTCAATACCCTGTACAAGGTTAGAGATATTCACCTTGAATCCATCAAATTATACAAAAAATTGTTGAGTGGAAGAGAGATCTTGGATATCATCTGATTTTTATTTCAATGTATCAGGTTGCTAACATGTCTATGAATATGGTAGATGAGATAATATGTTGAGGAAACACATAGATAAATTATGTGCCATTTCAGAGCTCCAACCCATCATGCAAGATTTGCATTATGCTAGTTTCTTCAGAAGTTCACTTCAACCCTTTTAGCATCCTATTGACCTCTAGTCATGCTTATTACAGTTGTCAAGGAATTCTTCCATAATTGAATTCTCTTCACACAATTCATTCACTCTTATCAATCATAGTATATTAGTTAGATTCTATTTCCAAGTACAATTTTGGGAGGGGGTATCTTTCTACCTGAACCTTACACAATAGTAGATTAAATGAACTTACACAACAATAGGAACTCTGGTCAACATCCAGTAGCATATAACGTGGAGAGTGTTTCTAAAATAGATTAAAGGAATACCATTAGACTTAAATTATCTTCACAATGGGATGCATCAAATTACTTCCTAAGAAGTATGCTTTATGATTAGCTAGATTTTCATGTATAAATGAATTTTAATGGTTTGGATTCTGGACTAAAATTCCAGTCAAGATAAACTAGAGTCAAGGGTAGTCAGATCCCTAAACCTCAGGAATAACATTCTTCATGAGTCTTTATGTTTTTATATTACAGTTTTTATTCTTACATTTATCCTAATTACTTCCAAATTTCTATTTGAAATAATTTCTTGCTCTTTGTTTCTCTTCTGTCATCGATTTCCTCTTGATAGCTCGCTACAGTTGCTAAACCCTTCAAATTGGAGAAAGAATATTATGGTTTAAATCTTGCAGAAGTTGGTATTTGTTTGAAGACATAGGGTGAAAATAATATGTACATTACAGAGATAGTGGTTTTCCCAAGGATAATACATAGCATCTATAGCCTTGCCAACAAGCAGTAATACAACTGAAATTTTTTCCTCTGACTTAAACATTGATTTTATTCTTTGTGGCTTGGTTGCTTACATCCTTCAAGCCTAGCTAGAATGTGAGGCATCTAATAAGAAAGGGACATATAGTTGAAAAATCCTAAAGGAAAAAGGGATAATATTTTTCGAAATGAGTCCTGAAACTATCTTCCTGCCACTTTCTACTTCCATTAAAATATCCATTTTATTTTTCTATTTTGACAACCTCAGAAAAAACGCATTCAGTGATTATCTAACTGTGCAAAATTTGTCTGTGTCTTTTTATATTATTTACCTTATATACTTTTGACTGTCTAATACTTCTTTGTTGTTTCAATAATATGATCAGTCTTACTTTCTCCACGAAATACCTTTTTATCCTCATAGTTGTACCATACTTACTATTTTATTTGCCCCTTTTACTTAGGACATGTATGCTAAATATCCTGCAGCCAAAAATATTGGTCCTCTATCTGTAGGTATACCAGGTGAGCTTGCAAGGCTCCATCTAGCATGGACACAACATGGAAAAATGCCTTGGAAGAGGCTTGTCCAGCCTGTAATTAAATTGGCATCGAAGGGTTTTTCCATTTCTCTTTATCTTTCCTCAAACATTAAAAAACATAAAAAAGATATTATGGATGCCAAAGGTATTAAAGGGTTTTTTCAATGGGAAACTCCTAAGTGACGGTGATACTTGCTACAACAAGAAGTTGGCAGAGACATTGCAAGCCATTTTTGATTTAGGAAGAAGTGTTTTTTACAATGGTACCATTGGAAGGAGACTAGTAGTAGAAGTGTAAGCAGCCGAGGGGATCCTTTCTTTTGAGGATATGCAAAACTATAAAGTGGAATCCATGGATCCTATTTTAGTGGAGGCCATGGGATATACAGTTCTGGGAATTCTGCCTCCCTCTTCTGGAGCTGTAGGGATAATTTTAGTAAGTACCTACTTCCACATGCCTCTAATAGGTCAGTAGTACTTATTTACACAGATGCATGTTTCCTTTGTTTCCCACCCACCACATCTGCATATAATGAATTATTCCACACCAATGAACTTAGTTTGTTACTTCTGCACCTCTATAACACGTCCATGCCAAGATGCATCGATCCAACCAGATTTCCTTTCCATAGTAGTTGGTTATTTAAAGAACATATCAACATTAATTTTTGTTTATGACAGGATGTCAACATTCTTGGAAGCTATGGAACACCTGATGCAACACAGGGCATATTGGGCCTACACTATACAATTGAGGCCTTCAAACATATGTTTTCTGTGAGGATGAATCTTGGTGACCCAAAATTTGTCAATATCAAGGATTCAGTGTCTGATATGCTTTCTCCAAAGTTTGCTTTAAAACTTAAAATTAATATATGACACCACGACTTTTCCATCAAATGAATCAAAAGTGTAACATCACCTGCAAAAAGTAGGACTGACAAGCATAGTTGTATATTAGAATAATCAAAATACCTCCTGTCATATATGAGGAACAAGCCATCTCTGTGGACTCTGGTACTCAATAATTCATATTATAGTGACTTGGGCTTGTCATTTTCTAAAATCTTAGGCATTGTTATCTGCTTTAAGATCTAGTTGAATTTAATCAGTTTCAAATATCTGTGAAGACAGCAACATATATTTAAGTATGTCATATTTAGAAGACATCAATTACCAGTTACATGATAAACTACAGGAACACCAGTGCTTCTTCAAGATGTCTTTGTTTCTTGATAATTTAATTATTTGCTAGTCAGTTCCACTTGAAGAATTTGTTTTCATGTCTAGGAATTTAGTTTTTTTAGAATTCTCCTGTGAAAAACTTGTACAATTACACAGAAGTAATCTTAAACCTGTTGTGCTTCTCCAAGTTAATTGGACCTATCTTCAACGAGATTCTGCACTAACATTGCACTGTTTCCTAGTCCATTTTAGTTATTTGATTCTTACTTGAGACAACCAAATCTTAACTTAAACTTTAAATCCAACCTTTAGAGTATGAAATCTCAAGTTTCTCTATTTGTTGACCTTGTTTATAGAAAGATCATAGGTGCAATAATCTGGGGATGGTACAGCTGTAGCATACTTAACACAGTTTAAGCATGTACCTTTTCCCATTACTGATAGCAACCCATACCTTACAGACGGTACAAGACAGGTTGTCATCTTTTCAATATTTTAAGAGACCATGTTAGGATCTATGTATTACTGTTTTTTAGCTATTTATTATTTAAGGTGTGTTCTATACTTTGACTGATTACAATTGAGAAGATAAAGAAAAAGGGAAAATATAATTTTTGAAAGGGAACTAAATCCAGAAATAATGTGTGCTTTATTTGTGTTTTTGGAACTAAATCCAGAAATAATGAACCACTCAAATTCTCTTCCAAAAAATAGTAAACCGAGCTCTATCAAGAGCAAGAGCTTAAATGATGTAGGTCAAAAATATCTAGAAAAGGTTCAAGCAGGCACAAGCATATTACACAAGTCCAAACAACACGAAAAATGGAAGCCAAAACCGAATACTTCTGATAAAGGTACTTCTCTGCAAATCCTTTCTTTTGATTTGGTTTTCACTTAGTGATTCTTTTTATGTGCTTTTCTATTTGACTATAATATGTTGCACTTGTTATATTTTCATTCAAAGTTTTGTTCTTTCGTGTGTCCTGCATTCCCATCAAGAGCATAAATCATTGTACTTAGTTCTTAAAAAAAATTCACAATGATGTATTCCTGCTTTGTGTCAGAGGGTGATGCAGTGCAAGGAAAGTGCAAGAATGAAAGTGAGCCAGAGGTACATAAGCCCCTTAAGAAGGTCAAGGCCAAAGCAACAGTTGATGTCTCTAATGGTGAATTGTCAATAGTTCCCAGAGAATCAAGCAAATATGATAACGCACATGGACCATCGATGCGTGGTGTGAGACCTATTGCATCTAATGGAGTTATAGGAAGGGATCCTGATGGAGCAGTTGTTGCAAGTCCTATTAGAAGAGACCATGGGAAAGCTACATGAAGTTTTCTACTGAAAGAGGCCAAGGATCTAAAACACTCTGCAGACAGATTGAAGGTATGTTTGACATTAATTATCCTTATTGCTCCATCTATACATAGTCTAAATTTTTTCTCGTGATTCGATGCAATCCAATGTTTAAAATGCTAACTTCCTTACAATTATAACATAGCTGTAATAGATGTTGCAGACTATGGGAGGTAGCGACCTTGAAATCACTGGTCGTTACTTTCAAGCGGCTTTAAAATTTCTTCATGGCGCTTCATTATTG
Source organism: Pseudotsuga menziesii (assembly GCA_001517045.1). Lineage (NCBI taxonomy): Eukaryota > Viridiplantae > Streptophyta > Pinopsida > Pinales > Pinaceae > Pseudotsuga > Pseudotsuga menziesii. The sequence goes on along the minus strand of LPNX010672105.1, from coordinate 235,116 downwards.
GAACCTTGCAATTCTGACAATGCAAAGCATGGAGAAACAACTCAGGCTATGAAGGTGTATACAGATACTGCTAGGCTCTGTGAGTAAGTGTCAAAACCCCAAATTTTCACAAAAAATTAATTTTTTTATATAACAATAAATGCTAAAACCTGCGGTCTAAAAACAGCTAACGGTCTACAATAAAAGAAACAGTCAAGTAACTAGTTTCACTAAATCTTAATTGTATTAATTCAACAGTTCTTTTTTTGTAACAAGAATAAAGTCTTCTTGCGTAATGTTTTACTTCAGTTTACTGATGAGTCTTTTCATGTCAAGTAGGTGGAATCTACTTTTGAATCTGGGGCTTACTTAGCAATCGTGCTAACGCAGATGATTACTGGTTCTTACAGGTTTACAGGTATGATTGATGAGTACGTATTAAAAATTCTTTAAAGTATCCAATAGTATTTATTTGCAATTAAAAAGCTTAGTAGATAAGCTACTAAACTTTCAACAGTTTCTGTGAAGTAAATCCATTTGGCTTCCTTCAGTTTTTCTTGTAATCATGTTCAGAAGTATGTAACGACAGTAAGATATGTTTGCGACTCTAAGCATTAGAATCTCAGTTACAAAGTATTTCTACTTTAGTCTATGTAATTTGTAATGTTATAATGGTTGTTTTGTCAGTATTTATGCAATAGTACATTATCTTATCTGCGTAACAATTGACCCACATTTCAATTCTGCAAGATAACTTACAGTCCGTTAATCTTTGGACAATATAAGTTCGATTGTGCAACTGCAAACCATCATGCCTTCCTACATAAGATCATTGTTTTCCTACGCTTTAATTACATGTCGAACCATGAGGTTCTAATAACTTTTGGACTCAATAGTTTCATTCCTATTCAATTTCTTAATTTTCTATTATACTTCTCTTGAATTACATTACTGTCTACAAACAATTTATCTTAAATTGATGTTCTCGAAACAGGTTGAATTTCTAATTATATTGTTTAGTTCTATAACTACTTTACTACCCAATTAACCTGGTGAATCTTTAGTAATTTCCAAGTTGAGTTCGAACCACAATCCATCAAAGTATTGTCGCTTTGAACTATGTAACAGAGTTTCATAATTGTGTTCTTACAATACGTTTTGTTCACTTCATAGTTCTGCTATCAATGAGTTATTAATTCATATGTGACTGATAAACATGCATGCTCTAATTGTTAATAGACATTTAGTCTATATCTAGCTCAAGGCTATAAACATGTTGAGATTAGAGTTTATGATTCTCCAACTTATTACCTTATACTATTTATAAATATTATAGCTTGTGAGGTCTTGCATAAGAGATTTACCATGTATAAACTATCATCTTTTACAAAGGAAAACTATAGTTGTTCATTGATTAACATGATCTCTCCCATAAAATATTTGATTTATTATCTATAGTAAAGACATGAAACATTGAGCTCTATCTATAATAAGACATAAAAATATTTGATTTCTATTTATAATAACAACAACGTTTGGAGAAAAGAAATGCAACTATCCAAATCGCATTTGTGTTGTTATAATATATAAGTTGTAAGGTTACAGGTGAAATGAGTATTATGCATGCATGAATTTCGGGCTTAAACTAAGATTTAAAAGTGACATTCCATGATAGTTCAATGTAACCATAACGTTGATATTTCATCACTACAATAGCATATAATAAGGTGCATGTTAATATCGAATTGCATGTCAAATTATTGGGTTAATGATATAGTTTACTCCACGTTCCAATGATTAAACAATTGGATTTTATTCTACGTAGGCACTATAGAGAATGAACCATTTGCATGGTTTGATTTGCTGACCATGTGGTCATCTCCTGACCAAGCGTGGGGAATATAAAATCTCACCGTAACCCTAACTCTTATTATTCTTCCCCGCAGTTTGCGCTGGCCCTTGAGGCTGCTCTGCTTGGATTCTATGGTGGTCGTCAGTCCTCCTTGCTCTGGTTGTCTTGTGCCTTGATTCAGTGCTGCATTTTTCACCGATGTGTTGTTTTGAATGCCATTCTTAGTAGCTGGGTTCTCACTCTGCAACTTGTGGAGATTATCATTGCTCTTGGCTCGCTGTCTGTGTACTCTTCCTTTCACTGTCTTCATGGCTTACTGTCTGTTCCAGTTTTCTCTTGCCGTCCTCGTGGCTTGCTGTTGCGTGAGGATTACAGTTGCGGGCTGTTGAAATTTCTTTTCAAAAGCAAGCCTGTAGGTGATAGTGCTTCTTTCAGACTGCTCGTCGTTTTTGTTAACAGGTAAGAATTTGTTGTTGCTTCTATTTAATTTGCAGTCGGTATAATGCTGTTACGAAGGCACATTAATACTTAGGTTTATTACTTACTGACACTATTTTGCTGAACTCTTTGCAGGTGCTCACCACTCTAAACTTTCTTGGTGATGAAAATAGACATTCAAGCAATGAATGCCGTGGCTCATGGTTTTGTTTCGGGTAAGCCCCGTGGTCCATGTGTTGGGTTTTCACCCTACTTGCATTAGGGTGGCAATGGAATCACCCAGAGTTTGGGAAAACCCTCCCTCAACTCGCCATGATTTATGCTGTTGTTTTTATAGGTTAAAGTTGTAATACCTAGAATCAAACCCTTGCTAGTCGATGGGTAGACTCGATTTAACTGAGCACCGTAAATAGTTTGTTGATGGCTTTACGGCCTGTTTAAGTTAGTAGTTTTTGTAAAGACGGTTTGGTATTCAGGATTGGTTTAGTTTTTTTTCAGATGTTTAAAGATATACTCTATGTAATTTTCAGGGTTTTACCCTTCTTGACTGTAAATGAAGTTTTATACTTTGTTTGAAAACTTTATAAGGGTTTATAATTAAATTTTTAGGACTGATGCTTACGGCCGTAACTTAATTCTTGCTTATTTTTATTTAGAGCTATAAATTAGGGTTTATCCTGTAAAAACCATTGTTTTGATATAAATTATTCTAATTATAATAATTACACAGTCTTTTTATTTGTCCTTAAATGACTGTGAGTAAATTATATTAGCCTAGTTACTTAATGGTTACATAATTTAATAAATTTGATTTATTACTTCAATGTTTTGTTAATTGTAAATGTAATACTCATAAGGGTTTTTAACCCTGTCTTTCACTTTCACAGGTACACCCTGTCAGTAAAATAAAAAGACAGTTTCTTTTATAAGTATAAAATTTGTAAATATTGTTCAGTATTATATTTCATTTCTGAGTAATAATTTTAGCTAGTTCTTTTAATAGTTAAAAAGAACTATTCTTGTGGTTATTTTATGATACTAATGTATATAAGTATACAGGTAAATTATGCTCAGAAGTAAGAGTTAGGGTTTTTACCCATTTAACTTTTAAAGTAATAATTTCTGTATTGTTATTTTGTTAATTCGATTACTGTCACAAGATTTCTTCAGTTTGTTTTTAAGAGAATTTCTAATTTATAAACAATACTGTTTATTGTTAATAATAATATTATTATCTGTGAAGATTGTATTCTCTTAAGTTTGTGTTCGCATATATATATATTATTAAATAAGACTGAGAACAGTCTATAATAGTTGAGTTTATTTAATAAGATTATTTTGTAAACTTGGTGAAAGAAATGAGAACTTTCATCCTGTCAATACTCCTTACATCTAATTTGTTTGCAAGTGTGTAAGGACGGTTCTTTATTAATAACACTTTATGCATAGGTTACTACTGTCTTTAGTTATTAATACTAAGAAAAGAATTATGTAAGAGTTATCCAATTCTTATTTAGAGTTCAAAGAGTTGCAGGTAAATTAGCTAATACTATTGGAAAAGAAATAAACTAACAGAATTATATTTACATCTTTACTTAACATAAATAATAAGCATTCAACTGACAATTCTATTTCTTCTATTTCAGTATAGATGTATAGTTTATAGAAGTAGGTACTGTGTAGAAGAAATAATTACATACTTGAACATACTACTGTTATTAAAATAATATGATTTTGTTTCTTTTCTGATATTCTAAATACACAGTCTAGTTCCACCAGCAACTCTACGAAATAGATTAATATTCTTTCTAGAAAAACAACTATCTACTGAAAGAAAACATTTCAACACTCTGAAAAACATAATTACTCTATTCATTTCATATTCCTATCATACTTCATTCATTTAAACACACTACCTGTGCTAGAGTACGATTTGGATTACTCCAGATGGGGAAAAACACAGGTAGGATTAGTTTTCATCAAAGAACAGATTCAGCATTAAAACAACTAAGAGATTTCAAACTTAACAGTTCACCACATAACATATAAATCATGTTCATACACAGATATAAACTTTAACACAGAAATTAAAAGATAGTAGAACCTGTTTTTAAAGCTGGATGACAACAGTGTTGGGAGGCCGTTCCTCCCTACCAAATCCTGGAGAGCGCTCAAACAACGACTTCTTAGTACCCCCGAGCTTGTTCCTGGTCTCCTTGGTTGGGACTAGGTGGAGCAAACAACAAAGTACTAGTCCAAAGACTCAATTCCAACTCTGCACACTGCAGCAAGATCTTTCAACTGGAAATCTATACTAGATCACCTTCCTGCAGTTTACCCCTCAAACACCTTCCTCAAAAATTCCCTTCCTAATGAATTCCTTGAAGTGCATTCACCTGAATGATTCTTCTCCTGGAAAAATGAGCAGTCTCAGCTCTCTTCAATGGGTACTTTTATTAAGATTGGCTAGGTCTTTTTGGGTTAGTTGTCATTAATTGAGCTACCTGGTCTGATCCCACTTTCTTGGGGGATCATGACCCCAAATGTAGGGAGGTTTCCACCTGCAACATAGGAAGTGTTTGAGGATGCTGACACTTGTATATTTGCTCTCCATCTAGTCTCCTCCACCAACTTGACCATTAACACTCTTTTTAACAGCTCTCCCAAGCTGTTGTCTACACTTTTATTTATTTAAAATTAAAATATTCATAATTACATTCCACATCCTTGACTCTGTTGAGTCATCAGTTACAACTTAGCATTAAATTTAACATAATGTCTTGGAATAAAATCAAAATAAGATAATATTATTTTGCAAAATTGGGGCATGTGACATACACACCCCCTTAGAATATAACATCGTCCTTGATGTTATTTATTCTTCATCCTTCGAAGTCCCCTGGAACAGAATTGGATATGCATCTCGCATTTTACTTTCCAATTCCCAGATGGCTTCCTCTAGACTAAGGTGCTTCCATTGCATCTTCACCTGTCCAATGGTGCGATTCCGAAGTGTAATTTTTCTCCTCCCAAGGATACAGTCCGGTTCCACCAGAATTCTCTTTCTGGTTCCACCTGTACAACATTCCAGTTAGCAACATGAGTAGCATCATGAACATATTTCTTTAAAACAAAAATGTGAAAAACATTATGTACTCTTAAGTTAGGTGGTAATGCTAAATGATAAGCTACTTGTCTAATCCTAGACAAAATTTCAAATGGGCCACAATAACGAGGTGCCAAATTTGCACAACTCCCCAATCTTAGAGAGCTCTTTTTGGGCCTTACCTTGATGAACACATGTTCACCTACCTGAAACTACTTTGGAGTTCTTTTTAAGTCTGCTTGACTTTTCTTCCGATCCCATGCCACTTTCAGATTTCCCTACACTTGTTTCACAATTTCTTCCATTTCTTTCAATAGTTCTAGACCTAATACCAATCTATCTACTGGATTACTCCAAGAGATAGGAGTATTACATTTCCGTCCATATAAAATTTCAAACGGACTAAATCTAGCTGATGTTTGATAATTATTATTATAAGCAAATTCTACCAGATGTAAATAGTCCTCCCATTTACCAGGCTGGTCTTTCACCGACATTCTTAATAAATCTTCCAGTACCTGGTTTACCCTTTCAGTTTGTCCATCTGTTTGAGGATGGAAAGAAGTACTGAAATTTAATGTGGTGTTTAACCCTTTAAACAAAGACTTCCAAAAGTTTCCTGTAAACATAGGATCTCTGTCTGAGATTATGACTTTTGGTACTCCATGTAATCGAAAAATATGTTTTAGAAAAATATCAGCTATGTTTGTAGCTTTGTAAATAGTTTTAACAGGTATAAAGTGAGCTGCTTTGCTTAGCTTATCAACTACTACCATGATATAATCATTCTGATTTTGATTTTTATGTAATCCAGTAATAAAATCTAGACTAATTACCTCCCATTTTCAGCTAGGGATGGGTTTAGGCTGTAGCAAACTAGCTGGGTGTTGGTGTTCAGTTTTTACCTGTTGGCATTCTAAACACCTTGCAATATATTCCGCTACTTCAGTTTTCATATTTGGCCAGAAATACTCTTTTCTTAACATGGTTATAGTCTTTTGATAACCTGGATGACCTGAATATGGTGTTTTATGAATTTCATCCAGAATTAATAGCTTGACTTTAGATACATTAGGTACATACAATTTATCTTTATACAATAAAAAATATTTTTCATTTAAACTGTAACCTTTTATTAATTTTTCTGTTGGATTTTCTTTAGCTTTAGCTTGCAAATTTTGGCAAATTTCATCTTGTTTTATTCATTCTTTAAGCTATTCATCTAAGTCTGAAACATAAGAACTGATTGCTGTTGCAAAATTCAGCCTTGCGTTCCTACTTAATGCATCAACAACTTTATTTTCTTTACCTTTTATATGCTGAATTTCAAAATCATACTCGCTTAGGAAAGCTAACCACCTAGCTTGTCTGGCATTTAAATTAGGCTGATCTAAAAGATACTTCAATCCTTTATTATCAGTCATTAAATTTTTTTTTCTTCTAATTAGGTGATGTCACCACATATTTAAGGCGTGTATTACGGCTGTTAATTCCAGATCATATGTTGCATAATTCTTTTCATGAAGTTTTAGCTTTCTAGACTCATAGGCAATAACATACCCTTATTGAGTCAGAACACCACCTAAGCCATCATTACAGGCATCAGTGCACACTACAAATTCTTTATTAGGATTTGCTATTCTTAAAATAGGTGCATTGGTTAACAAAGTTTTTAACTTTTTAAAGCTTTCTTCACATTTCTGATTCCAGTCGAACTTCTTTCCTTTCTTTTGCAAGGAAGTTATCGGATTTGCTATCCTTGAAAAACCTTCAATGAACCTTTGGTAGTAATCGGTAATGCCCATGAAAGATCTAACATCCGTCACATCCTTAGGGACCGACCAATCTTCGATTGCCTGTATCTTTTCAGGATCTACGGAAGTTCCTTCCATGGTCACTATGTGACCTAAATACTGAATCTTATCCTTGAAGAAATCACACTTACTAAACTTTGCGAAGAGTTGACGTTCTCGCAACTCTTGCAAATTTTTTTTTAGATGTTCTTTATGTTCTTCTTCAGTTTTTGAATAGATTAGAATTTCGTCGATAAACACGACCACAAACTTATCTAAATACTTATGCATTACGTTGTTCATTAAACACATGAAGACAACTGGGGCATTAGTAAGCCCGAATGGTATTACAACAAATTCGTAATGACCATATCTTGTTCTAAAGGCTGTCTTAAAGATGTCTTCATCTTTAATCCTCACTTGATGATATCTAGACCTTAAATCTATTTTCAAAAACATCATGGCTCCACATAGTTGATCAAACAGATCATCTATGCGGGGCAACGGATATCGATTTTTGATGGTCATCTTGTTTAACTCATGGTAATCTATGCAAAGTCGCATAGTTCCATCCTTCTTCTTGATGAAGATGACAGGTGCCCCCCACGGAGACACACTTGGTCAAATATACTTTTTATCAATTAACTCTTTTAATTACGATTTTAATTCATTGAGTTCTAATATGTTCATTCAATAAGGGGCCTTTGAGCTAGGTACTGCACCCGGTACCAGCTCAATGGTGAAATCCAATTCCCTTTTTGGAGGTAATCCCGGAATTTATTCTGGGAATACATCAACATATTCTTTTAAGACTGGGATGTCTTGCAATTTTAACTTATCTATTTTTATTTTACTTTCCTCATCAGTAATTGTTACTGCGTAAGCTTTACATCCCTTTCTAACAACTCTTTTAAGTTGTAAAGCAAAAATCTTCCTTACAGTAGTTTTTCTAGGAATTCCTTTAACACTTACTGGTTTTTCATCACTATTTAAGCATGTGAAAGTTTTATCATAACAGTTTGGAATTACTCTATGTTGTTCTAACCAGTCCATACCAATCAGCAAATCATAAGAACCAAGTGGCAAAACATTAAGTTTAACAACAATTTCAAATTTATCCATAACTAATGCATATTCTTTCACAAAACAAGTTACTTTTCTTTTAGCATCAGTGGCGAACTGAACTAACCATGAATTCTCAAACTTATCAACATATAACTTACATTTTTCTACTATCTGAGGTGCAATATAACTGAGACTAGCTCCTGGATCAATAAAAATAGTTACAGGGGTCTAATTTATCATACCTTCTACTTCCACCATGGAAGTCTGATATTCAGCTTGTCGGTTCTCCAAGGCTGTGTTGATTCTAGGCATGCTCCTTGCTAGTTCCCCAACGGTCATCTCCTCTTGTATAGTATGAATATTGCTAATAGTCTTCTTCCGGTTTGGATAGACTGAAGCATAGTGTGGGCCATTACACTCCCAGCACTTGACAGGCTCTTTACGCTCAAAGTCCTTGGTAAAGTTTCCATGATTATTTGCAGTTTCCTTACCCTTAGAATTATTCTGATTGTTGGGTGTACTATTCCTATTTCCTTGGAAATTCTTGTTATTAGAATAGTTTTTGGCCTTATTGTTCTTAAAATTTATGTTAGGCACAAAATCCTTCTTCTTTTGTTCAAACTGATTATTATTTTTCTTAGCCTTCCAGTTGGCCAAGCTTTCTTTCTTCCGATTGTGCTCAAAACAAAAGTTAGCCTTACTCATAGCTTCCTCCAAGGTCTTTGGGTTATCATATTCAATTCTATCTTTAATATGATAAGGTAGACAGCTAAGGAATCATTTTACCTTTGGTTTCTCATCTACAAGGTATGGTACATACCTAAGTAGACTTAAGAACTTGCTGTTCAGATCCTTTATTGTCATTGAACCTAACGTCAGTTCATAAAACTCTTTAGCTCTCTCCTCATATTACTGCTCAGACAGGAATTATTTTTAAAATACCTCTTAAAGGTACTCTATTTAACTTCTTTCTCTTTTATACCCTTAACTCTCTTCAAGTCCTACCACCAAATGTTAGCCTTTCCCGAGAGGTTATATATAGCCATCCTAGCTTTTAACTGGTTAGAATAATTATATATTTGGAAGTACTTCTTCATCCCAGATAACTAGGATTCAGCTTCCTCCCCCTTCTCTGTCTCTCCATTAAAAGTTGTTGGTTTTATCTTTTTAAATTCCTCGAAGATTTCCTCATAAGGTTTGTATTTCCTCTTTTTAGTGTACAGATTATCATCACTACTATCACTAGTAGTATGGTAATTTTGTTGTTCACCAAACACTTCAGAAGACGAACTACTTTCAGTTTTTGTATGTTTCATCTTTTTAGATTTTCGTTGATGAGTGGCATCTTCTGATTCTGACCTTCTACCCCTACCCTCAGTTTGAAACTTTTCAATTAGGATCTGATTCAGCTCTTCTTGAGCCCTCAGAATCCTTTCATTTTCTCGCTTTACAGACTCCATTTAAGTTTTTAAGTCTTTTATAGTTTGTAACAAATCTGAGGAATTTGTAGTTAAATCCTCTGGTATAGGATCTCTTAGTAAATTTCCTGTTTTAGTAACTAGAGACTCCTCCTCTGCATACTCTTCCAGCCTTTCCACACCTGCCTGTTAAACTTTAGAAAAACAATTCTCTGTTGAATAACATTTAAAATAAAAATATATCAGCATAATAATTTAATTTACTGTTTCATGAAAGTTAGTTGGGCTTCATCAAGGCCTAGTGTTTGAGCCTTGTGCTCTGATACCACATGTCAAAACCCCAAATTTTCACAAAAATTTAAATTTTTTATATAACAATAAATGCTAAAACATGCAGTCTAATAACAGCTGACGGTCTACAATAAAAGAAATAGTCAAGTAACTAGTTTCACTAAATCTTAATTGTATTAATTCAACAGTTCTTTTTTTGTAACAAGAATAAAGTCTTCTTGTGTAATGTTTTACTTCAGTTTACTGATGAGTCTTTTCATGTCAAGTAGGTGGAATCTACTTTTGAATCCAGGGCTTACTTAGCAATCGTGCTAACGCAGATGATTACTGGTTCTTACAGGTTTACAGGTATGATCGACGAGTACGTATTAAAAATTATTTAAAGTATCCAGCAGTATTTATTTGCAATTAAAAAGCTTAGTAGATAAGCTGCTAAACTTTTAAAAGTTTCTGTGAAGTAAATCCATTTGGCTTCCTTCAGTTTTTCTTGTAATCATGTTCAAAAGTAAGTAACGACAGTAAGATATGTTTGCGACTCTAAGCATTAGAATATCAGTTACAAAGTATTTCTACTTTAGTCTATGTAATTTGTAATGTTATAATGGTTGTTTTGTCAGTATTTATGCAATAGTACATTATCTTATTTGCGTAAGAATTGACCCACATTTCGCTTATGCAAGATAACTTACAGTCCGTTAATCTTTGGACAGTATAAGTTCGATTGTGCAACTGCAAACCATCATGCCTTCCTACATAAGATCATTGTTTGCCTACACTTTAATTACATTTCAAACCATTAGGTTCTAATAACTTTTGGACTCAATAGTTTCATTCCTACTCAATTTCTTAATTTTCTATTATACTTCTCTTGAATTACATTACTGTCTACAAACAATTTATCATAGATTGATGTTCTCGAAACAGGTCGACTTTCTAATCATCTTGTTTAGTTCTATAACTACTTTACTACCCAATTAACCTGGTGAATCTTTAGTAATTTCCAAGTTGAGTCATAACCACAATCCATCAAAGTATTGTCGCTTTGAACTATGTAATAGAGTTTCATAATAGTGTTCTTACAATACATTTTGTTCACTTCATAGTTCTGCTATCAATGAGTTATTAATTCATATGTTATTGATAAACATGCATACTCTAATTGTTAATAGACATTCAGTCTATATCTAGCTCAAGGTTATAAACATGTTGAGATTAGAGTTTATGATTCTCCAACTTATTACCTTATACTATTTATAAAGATTATAACTTGTGAGGTCTTGTATAAGAGATTTACCATGTATAAACTATCGTCTTTTACAAAGGAAAACTATAGTTGTTCATTGATTAACATGATCTCTCCCATAAAATATTTGATTTCTTATCTATAGTAAAGACATGAAACATTGAGCTCTATCTATAAATAAGACCAAAAAATATTTTATTTCTATTTATAATAACAACAACGTTTGGAGAAAAGAAATGCAACTATCCAAATCGCATTTGTGTTGTTATAATATATAAGTTGTAAGGTTAAAGGTGAAATGAGTATTATGCATGCATGAATTTCGGGCTTAAACTAAGGTTTAAAAGTGACATTCCATGATAGTTCAACGTAACCATAACATTGATATTTCATCACTACACTAGCATATAATAAGGTGCATGTTAATATCGAATTGCATGTCAAATTATTGGGTTAATGATATAGTTTACTCCACGTTCCAATGATTAAATAATTGGATTTTGTTCTATGCAGGCACTATAGAGAACGACCCATTTGCATGGATTTATTTGCTGACCACGTGGCCATCTCCTGACAAAGCGTGGGGAATATAAAATCTCACCATAACCCTAACTCTTATTATTCTTCCCCATAGTTTGCATTGGCCCTTGAGGCTGCTCTGCTTGGCTTCTATGGAGTCCGTCGGTCCTCCTTGCTCTGGTTGTCTTGTGCCTTGATTCCGTGCTGCATTTGTCACCGGTGTGTGGTTTTGAATGCCATTCTCAGTGGCTGGGTTCTCACTCTGCAACTTGTGGAGATTATCATTGCTCTTGGCTCGCTGTCTATGTACTCTTCCTTTCGCTGTCTTCGTGGCTTACTGTCTGTTCCTATTTTCTCTTACCGTCCTCGTGGCTTGCTGTTGCGTGAGGATTACACTTGAAAGCTGTTGATTTTTTTTTTCAAAAGCAAGCATATAGGTGATAGTGCTTCTATCAAACTGCTCGTCGTTTTCGTTAACAGGTAAGAATTTGTTGTTGCTTCTATTTAAGTTGCAGCTGGTATAATGCTGTTACAAAGGCACATTAATACTTAGGTTTATTACTTATTGACAGTAGTTTGCTGAACTACTTACAGGTGCTCGCCACTCTAAACTTTCTTGGTGATGAAAATAGACAGTCAAGCAATGAATGTCGTGGCTCGTGGTTTTGTTTCGGGTAAGCCCCGTGGTCCATGTGTTTGGGGAGACCCTCCCTCGACTCGCCATGAGTTATGCTGTTGTTTTTATAGGTTAAAGTTGTAATATCTAGAATCAAACCCTCGCTAGTCAATGGGTAGACTCGGTTTAACTGAGCATCGTAAATAGTTTGTTGATGGCTTTATGACCTGTTTAAGTTAGTAGTTTTTGTAAAGACGGTTTGGTCTTCGGGCTTGGTTTAGTTTTTTTTCAGATGTTTAAAGATATACTCTGTGTAATTTTTCGGGTTTTACCCTTCTTGACTGTAAATGAAGTTTTATACTTTGTTTGAAAACTTTGTAAGGGTTTATAATTAAAGTTTTAAGACTGATACTTATGGCCGTAACTTAATTCTTGCTTATTTTTATTTAGAGTTATAAATTTGGGTTTAACCTGTAAAAACCATCATTTTGATATAAATTATTGTAATTATAATAATTACACAGTCTTTTTATTTGTCCTTAAAGGACTGTGAGTAAATTATATTAGCCTGGTTATTTAATGGTTACATAATTTAATAAATTTGATTTATTACTTCAATGTTTTGTTAATTGTAAATGTAATACTCATAAGGGTTTTTAACCCTATCTTTCACTTTCACAGGTACATCCTGTCAGTAAAATAAAAAGACACAGTTTCTTTTATAAGTATAAAATTTGTAAATATTGTTCAGTATTATATTTCATTTCTGAGTAATAATTTTAGATGGTTCTTTTAATAGTTAAAAAGAACTATTCTTGTGGTTATTTTAGGTTACTAATGCATATAAGTATACAAATAAATTATGCTCAGAAGTATGAGTTAGGGTTTTTACCCATTTAACTTTTAAAGTAATAATTTCTGTATTGTTATTTTGTTAATTCGATTATTGTCACAAGATTTCTTCAGTTTGTTTTTAAAAGAATTTCTAATTTATAAACAATACTATTTATTGTTAATAATAATATTATTATGTGTGAAGATTGTATTCTCTTAAGTTTGTGTTCGCATTTATATGTATTATTAAATAAGACTGAGAACAGTCTATAATAGTTGAGTTTATTTAATAAGATTATTTTGTAAACTTGGTGAAAGAAATGAGAACTTTCATCCTATCAATACTCCTTACATCTAATTTGTCTGCAAGTGTGTAAGGACAATTCTTTATTAATAATACTTTATGCATAGGTTACTACTGTCTTTAGTTATTAATACTAAGAAAAGAATTCTGTAAGAGTTATCCAATTCTTATTTAGAGTTCAGAGAGTTGCAGGTAAATTAGCTAATACTATTGGAAAAGAAATAAACTAACAGAATTATATTTACATCTTTACTTAACATAAATAATAAGCATTCAGCTGACAATTCTATTTCTTCTATTTCAGTATAGATGTATAGTTTATAGAAGTAGGTACTATGTAGAAGAAAGAATTACATACTTGAACATACTAGTGTTAGTAAAATAATATGATTCTGTTTCTTTTCTGATATTTTAAATACACAGTCTAGTTCTACCAACAACTCTATGAAACAAATTAATATTCTTTCTGTAAAAACAACTATCTACTGAAAGAAAACATTTCAATACTCTAAAAAACATAAGTACTCTATTCATTTCATATTCCTATCATACTTCATTCATTTAAACACACTACCTATGCTAGAGTACGATCTGGATTACTCCAGATGGGGAAAAACATAGGTAGGATTATTTTTCATCAAAGAACAGATTCAGTATTAAAACAACTAAGAGATTTCAAACTTAACAGTTCACCACGTAACATATAAATCATGTTCATACATAGATATAAAATTTAAGACATAAATTAAAAGATAATAGAACCTGTTTTTAAAGCTGGATGACAACAGTGTTGGGAGGCCATTCCTCCCTACGAAATCCTGAAGAGCGCTCAAACAGTGACTTCTTAGGACCCTCGAGCTTGGTCCTGGTCTCCTTGGCTGGGACTAGGTGTAGCAAACAACAAATTACTAGTCCAAAGACTCAATACCAACTCTGCACACTGCAACAAGATCTTTCAGTTGGAAAGCTGTACTAGATCACCTTCCTGCAGTTTACCCCTCAAACACCTTCCTCAAAAATTCCCTTCCCAATGAATTCCTTGAAGTGCATTCACCTAAATGATTCTTCACCTGGAAAAATGAGCAACCTCAACTCTCTTCAATGGGTATTTTTACTAATATTGCCTAGGTCTTTTTTGGGTTAGTTGTCATTAATTGAGCCACCTACTCTAATCCCACTTTCTTGGGGGATCATGACCCCAAATGTAGGGAGGTTGCCACTTGCAACATATGAAGTGTTTGAGGATGCTGCCACTTGTCTATTTGCTCTCCACCTAGTCTCCTCCACCAACTTGACCAGTAACACTCTTTTTAACAGCTCTCCCAAGCTGTTGTCTCCACTTTTATTTATTTAAAATTAAAATATTCAGAATTACATTCCACATCCTTGACTCTGCTGAGTCATCAGTTACAACTTAGCATTAAATTTAACATAATGTCTTGGAATACAATCAAAATAAGATAATATTATTTTGCAAAATTGGGGCATGTGACAGTAAGTCTCATAGGCTCTTAGAGTTTGAGTTGAAAGTTTTATCCATTTTTTCATTAGTCAATTTGGATGTGAGCACACTGTATTAGCTTTAATTTTGGAAATTTCTCAGGCAATTTTGAAATATAGTGATGCTGATGCAAATATTGATAGGTTAGCTTCTCTATTACCTTTAAAGGTTTTGTTACTTAACATATGAGCGAAGCAAAGAAATGGTAGTTGCTTCCCTGGCATATAAATGCATGGGGGTAGTGCACATGAGGGTTGTGCTGTCTAAAACTTCATGTTTAGACATCAATGTTCAGGTTTGAGAGAAGAAGAAACATGCCCGAGAGATATGATATAAATGTTGTTCAAAATACTTTGAAGGCCATCGAGAAGATTGAGGAAGTTCATGCTAGCAGGGAGGCTAAATTATGGGGGAACAGGTATTTCTCATTCTCTTCAACTTTCCTTGTAAAAGAGTCAAGGGATAATAACTAAAAATTAACTAATTGGTTATATTCTAATTGTTGTTGCTTATAGAACATGTGTGTCCAAATACAATAGAACCACCATACAACATTTGTCTGTTCTCAAATCTTACCTTTGTCACGGTGATTTTTTTTCTTGTCTTTATTACTTTTCCTGTGGTGCACTTCTGGAGTGCCCTTGGTTCTGATAATTATTTGTATCATTCTAGTTGTGTCTATATCTAAGGTGGGTTTTCCAGAGATAAACTTACAAACATGATTGAATGTTTCACATTGATTTTCATATAAAATGTCTCAACTATAATGTTGGCTATGCTTTTATTTTTTGATTCAAATCTTTTTTAAATGTGTTGAATTTATTTTGCTTGCTTATTTTGGTAGCCTTCAGACTTCTATAAAAATATGTTTCATTCTCTAGAATTGGCTGATATGGTAGCTTATGCTTTGCAACACCCAGTCTGAAATATTTCACTTTCATGTATTTTTATATTGTCATTGATAGATTGTTTTATGAATGGCAAGGTTTGCTTAACTTATTTGACTTTTACTTTGCTTGATTTCATATAATGATATTTTTCTCATATATTTAGGCATGCCAAGAGATATTCCATAAATTGGTTGACTTAATTGGTATCACATCCATCACAGAGGTATTCCGTTCTCTTTGGTAGCATGAATGGACATGCCAGATAGGGAAAATTCTACATAGCTCTTAGGAATTAGTTTATCATAAATACTAGTTACTGGTAAGTTGTAATAGTAGTAATTATGTAGTTTGTAGATTGCTATCTATCATAAATTTGTTTGAATATCATCATTTTCAAGCAATAACAACTTCTTAAAGGGTTTTAGCTCAATGGTAGAGCGCCTGCCTAATTATAGGCAGGAGGTTGGTGGTTCGATTCCGCCGTGCCCTATCATAAATTTGTGACTACAAAAATGACGAAATTCACATATATACGACTATTAGTAGCTAATTTCTCATATCTTAGTCATATTTAACTTAGTAATTAATATGTTATCATCTAGTAGTTTATTTAGTTGTATATTTGGTCATTAATTGTTGCAATCCGTGACTAAATTCGTGACTAAATCCGTGACTAAATCAATGAATAAATCAATGACTAAATCATTGACTATCAATGACTAATAAGTCAAGCTATTAATGACTAAGTAAAATGCGACTAGCTATAAGATAGTGGAAATTAGCTACTATTAGTCGCCGACTCAAAAATAGTCGTTTATAGCTTGATTTTAGTCATTAATTTCTCATTTTGTACTAGTGTTTTACATTTGGACAACCCACAAGACCTATTACATCCAAATAACATGCGTACCACATAAGGACTCATATTTACATTTGGATAACCTGTCTCAAGACTCATATTTACATTCAGATAACCCGTCTTAGGACTTATTAGATCTAAATAACCTGCATACCATGCCATGGCTCATATTTACATTCAGATAACATGTATTAGGACTGATTATGTCTGGTTAACCTATGTATCATTCCAAGAATTGTATTTACACTTACACAACCTAAAAGACTGATTACATCCAAGAAACCTACTACACTAGGGTCTTTTCTGCTCGGACAACCTATCTCATTTTCCATGTGAGATATCATGCATCACCATCTTCTGGTCTCTCGCTATTTCTAGCATAGAAACATATCAAGATTGATTACATCCAAGTATAACATGCAAGCTTCACCACGACTTATCCAAGGACAACCTACAAGACTGATTACGTCTGAGAAATCTATGATCTTCACCAAGATTTTACGCTAAAAAAACATGTCTCTCCGGCTATGCTATAACTCATCGATCCTTCTTTCAAGAGATCTCATTCTAGATCACACCAAGTATTTCTTTGAAGTACTTGAACTTCACTCTGGCTAGAGTCTTGCTCAACACATGGGCTATATGCTCATCCATTGCCACGTACTGGAGCTTCACTGCTCCTCCCTGCACCATGTCCTTGATATAGTGGAACTTGATCTCTATGTGCTTTGAATTGTCATAGAACATAGTGTTCTCTGATAGCTTCACATAAATTTGATTATCGCAGAAGATACAAGTCACATCTAACTGGAGATCAAAAAAATCAAACAATATCTTCCGCATCCACACTTCCTCATAACTAGATGAGTAAGCGACAACATACTTTGCCTCGACTGTACTCAACGCCACACATGATTGCTTTTGCTAAACCAGGAGATCATTCTAGATTCCAAACTAAAGAAACAACTTGAAGTGCTCTTCTTATCAGTGGTGCTACCTGCCTATTCTGAATCAACATAACCATGTAAGTTAATCTTTTGATTCACATCATATTTGAGCCCATAATCCATTATACCTTTTAGGTATCTCAATATATGCTTTGTATTTATTAGGTGAACATGTCTCAGATTTGTCAGGAACTGGCTCGGTGTTCACATCAAAGCATATGTCGGGTCTCATATTCATCACATACATCAAGAAGCCAATCATCTGATGATACATCATGGCATCAACCGACTCAGATGAAGCATCACACATAAGATTCAAGTTTGAATCCATATGTGTGGCTATCGCCTAGAAGTCCAACATTCAGAATCTCTTCAGAATATCTACTGTATACTTTCCTTGACCAAGGAAAATCCCATCTACACTCTTCCACACCTCCATGCCTAAGAAATAGTGCATCATCCCTACTTTTTTCATCTCGAACTCTGTATCAAGTCTCCTCCTTGCATATTTAGTTAGTTCATCTTCTCCTGTTAGAAACAAGTCATCGACATATAGCAGGAGCATCACTGGTCTTCCGCCTTCAACCTTGAAGTAAATGTTGGAATTTGCTTTACTCTTGCTAAACCCTTGGCTCATTAGGAATTTATCCATCCTATCATACCATGTCCTCGATGCCTATTTCAATCCATACAAGGCCTTCTTAAATTTGGACACATGAGTCTGCCTATCATGTGTCTCGAATCCCAGTGGTCGTTCAATGTACACATCTTTCTCAAATACACCATTCAAGAATGTTGTCTTGACATCCATCTTGTGTATCTTCCATTTCATAACTGCAGCTAATGAAAGTATGGTCCTAATGGAAGTGTACCTCACCATTGGTGTAAATGTATCTTCATAGTCTATGCCTTCTTTCAATGAGAAGCCTTGTGCTACGAATATTTCCTTGTATTTCTCGATGCTGTGATCTGAAATATGCTTCATATTATAGATCCACTTCAAAGTCATGACATACTTCTTTTTTGGTCTCAAAACTATCTCCCAGACATCATCCTTCATAATTGACTGATACTCCTCGAACATGACATCCTTCTATTCTTTCTTTTCTGAAGCCTCTTCATAGGTGGAAGGTTCCTTGTCAATTATGTCACACAACAGTGCCACATATCTATTATTAGGCTTTGGCATTTTCCTTTCTCTATGCATTCCTTCTTGAGCACCATACCTTTCTACTTCTTGTATGATCTCTCGTGGCCATGTTGGTTTCCTCTTGTGGGAGTCCTTCTCGATAAATGTCTCTATCGGCTCTTGTGGTTCTTCCATGTCATGATATTCATGGTCTTATAGAATTGCTTCTCCAATTTCCATATCTTAGACTTCCATTTCTTTGGGTTCCTCTACCTCTTCAGTAGGTAGCCTCTAGGATCTAAAGTATGTCGAGTCTTCATCAAAGGTTACATATATGGTGATGTCGATTTTATTGAATCTTGGGAAGTATATTTGGTATTCCTTTGATGTATCACTATATCCTACAAATATACCCTTTCTCCTAGAAGGATCAATCTTGGTCCTCTTGTCCTTTGGGATGTGTATGTACACTGGGAAACCAAATATTCTAAGATGGATCAATTCTGGTTTCTCTCTTGATAAATCCTCTTCCATATTTTTGTTGTCAAGTACTCGATGAGGAGTACGGGTCTGTACATACACAATTGTTCTTGTTGCTTCTTCCCAAAGGTGCATAGGAAGATCCTATTCATGTAGCATTGCTTTCGCTGCCTCCATTATGGTTCTGTTATTTTGTTCCACAACCCCATTTTTCTAAGGATTATATGGAGTGCTCAAATCCCTCTTAATCCCAGACTCTCTGTAGAGTTCATGGAATTCTTTTGAGGTGAATTCTCCACCATTATCTGACCGTAGAGTCTTGATCTTCCTTTCAGTTTGGTTCTCAACAAGTATTTGTATTCATTGAAATTACCGAATACTTCATTTTTATATTTCAAGAAATATATCCAAGTCTTACTTGAGAAATAATCTAAAAAGTAAACATAGTACACATACCCACTTCAAGAGCTAGAAGACACAGGTCCACATACATTCGAGTGTACTATCTATAGTATTCATTTAGCATTGTTTTCACTGTTTGGAAATGTCTTCTTTTCATTATTTCCTTGTGAAAATCCTTTACAAATGCCTTCATGATTTTCCTGGATCTTTAGAAGTCTATATAATGCTTTGCTTTCCATCAATAGTGCTCTATAGTGCACATGTGCAAGCCTTCGGTGCCATAGTTCACTTAGTTCTATTGACTCATGAACCAATGCTTGTTTAGGATGTCCTTTTCATTTGTACAAGCCACTGTCTTCTTCTTCAATCACTATTTCATCATCTATTGTCTTTCCTTTAGGCCACATTATTACTTGGCCATAGATAAATGCAACTCTTAATCCCTTTACATCCAGTGTAGAGATGGAGAGAAGATTCTTCTTCAATATTGGAACATATAGCACATCCTTCATATTTAAGGAGTTCTTGGAGTCTAGCTTGTATGAAGCTACTCCACTCCTTTTTATGGGATATTGATAATCATCCCCAAGTTTCACCTTCTGAGGTGAATCATGCTCAAACATATTAATGAATGATTCCTTCTAGCCAATCACTACTCTTCATGTGCAATAGTGCCCATAAGTGTCGTGGTTAGGACATACCCTTCATTTGAATCATCCTTCTCTCTTTTCAATATTTTTTTGTGGGTTCATCATCTTCGGAAACATGAGCATAGTGACTCTTTTTCCTGATGGGACAGTCTCTTGCAAAGTGTCCCTTTTCATCACAAGTATAGCATCAAACATCGGAAGGGTCTCTCTTGATATTATTTTGTTTCTTGTCCTTCTTCTTACTGTGATGATAGTTATCCTTCTTCTCCTTGTTCTTGTAGTTCTTCCTGCTATGAACTGTGAGAGATTGATCTTCATTTGCTCCCATATTCTCTTCTCTTGTTACGAGTCGAGCTTCTTCTTATGTACATTCTTCTCAGATTCGGCTAAAAGAGATCAGCTTCCTTCTTGCACAAATTCCTTGAATGAATGAGTCTCATGATCTAGGGAGACCATTCATGGCAGCCATCACAATTTCTCCTTCTTTGACAATCTCTTCAATTGCTTCAAGTTCTTCTTTGATTTGAGAAAACCTTGTGAAGTAAGACTGTATAGTCTCAGAGTGTTGTATCTTCACATTCTTCAACTGGTTCTTCAAAGTGATCTTTCGGTTGATGTTCTTCCCTTCGAACATATTTGGAAAAACATCATTTACTTCCTTCGGTGTCTTGATGATGAAACATGGGGGATGAGGTGATCCTTAATAGAATTTTCAATGATTCTCTTGGCCTTAGCCAGGTTCTTCTTATGAGTATCCTTAGCCTCATATCCCTGTGGTTCTGGAACTTCTCTAGTAATGTACTGATCCAAATCATTCTCTTCAAGGATCGAGGAGATTCTATACTTCCATGCTCAGAAGTTATCAACCCGTCCATCATTGTCCTCAAGTTGAGTATGGTGAGTCATCTTTTGAAATGAGAAACTCAAATAGAAATATCAAATATTTAGATGTTACCGATTTGAGGTGTCCTACCCAGTTCTAGAGCTAGCTAACCTATGGTTTGTCAGAGAAACCCTAACTTTCCAAACTTGGAGTTTGGGAATTCTGTTTGGACAGAAAGTTGCGCCTCCTTGAGGTAAGTTTCTCAACAGGGTCCTTTCCTGAAAACTGAGGTGGGAAGACTCCAAAAATTGATGCCCCAGTTTCTCCTGACACTAGTGACAGGGTCAAAATTGAGACTTCTTCAAATCCGATACTGCTTCCATCAAAAGATGCGCCCTACTGAGGCGATTTATCCTAGCCCTATTTTCTTGATGATTTATGGAGAGAAGGCCTTGAACTAGGAAGCTCTAGTTTTCGCTGCTGCATAGTGCCTTCTTTTAGAGAGGCTCTGATACCATGTTATTTTTTCTTAGATATTGTTATCTTAGTTAGGATCTTTATCTAAAAGAATAACAAGTACACCGATATGCATAAGATAAAACAGATATACAAGACACGCATATTTTCACTAGGGAAACCATAAAGGAGAAAACCATACAAACTTCCTCATAATAGTATAGTCACAAAGGTTGTGTCATAAGATTATCAATCCCAGTGATAAGAAGTATTCAACAACTCTCTCTCTCCTTGTCTCTCTCTTTGTCATGGAAACTTGAGTGAGTGTGAGGTATGCATACTATGAGGGAGGGTGCCTCCCCATTTATACTAATAAAGTGATTGGCCTATTACATTACTGGGGCCAACCTCTTACCCTAACATGGATGAATTCTCCTAGAGAGACTCCAAATACACATTACATGATGTTACACTGGGGACTATTTCCCTGGATTACAACGAAGGTTGTACCTCAAGGTTTATACACAATAATGGCATCCTGAAAGAAGGTAAACACATCTCCAATGGGGGTATAGAAACATACAATGATAATATACATCATAATATCTTCCGAAGTTACAAATACATCAACAAATATCACATAAGCACATACATGATATAAGATAAGAGAGTAAGTGGGATGGAAACAACAAGTGTTTTATTAACAGATGAAAAATGTCGTACAATCAATGTGTCATAGATTCATGGCTCACTATCCTATATATATGCTTTACAAGTAGTTATAAGTTACATTCATTCATATAACCACCTGAATGGACTGACCTGAATGTGATCAGTCGAAGGACCTAGTCGACCAATCGAATAGGCTCCTCCAACACCAACCCTTATATGTTAGGCAGAAATATTGTAGTTTACTTCCGTTGTAGTATTTTCCCAACCATTTAACTTGTCAATCAGAGAATCATATGCTTACGAAGCATATGCAAAGTATATGTAGGACTGAAGTGAAATTAAGCTAATCTAACCCCCCTTGCTAGTTGCTAGTTGCTAATCTAATCCCCCCTTAAGCTGAAACACACAACTGCTAATCTAATGCTGGAAGATGAGACAAACGGCTAAAAGTAAATTGCATAAAAGAAAGACAACATGTGAAGAGCAATGAGACAACACATGTCAGCTCACATTAACAACAAAGCAATCTTAATTTATATCACAAGAATTGATGATGAAGCATGAAAGCATTGTGAACAAAAGCTAAGAATTCCCTTCTCCATATTACAAAGTCAAGACTAAGTTCTACAATCTGAGACTAATCTTCTCCTAATCTATTATCTACCATCTCCAAATGAAGAGAGAGCACTCTCTTTTATACATGAATTTCTTTGAGAAGGAGATAACCATCTCATAATGGCAGATCCATTATTCTCTCAACCACTCTAAACTAGTTTCCTATTATTACAAGATATGATCCCTTCAAATCCTCTGCACGTTTCTCACAAATTCTCCACATGTCTCTCATAAATCCTAGATAGGATATGCCAACCAAATCTCCATGATCTTCTCCTTGAAATATTCTTTGAATTAATCCTTCACATATTCCTACACATTACAAAGCTCATCCAATATACTTGAGATATGAGTGAAAAACATGTTAATTTCTAATATTTAATCATAAATTCCTTTTTAATACTAAAATGAATAAAGTGGAAAATAATAAGGTGAAACCCAAATATATATATATATATGGAAATGGTATGATGAAAGGTTAATGGGGCGATGAAATGTGAGGAACAACGAAAGGTAAAGTGGATGAAAATATGGCATTTCTAAGTCTCAACATCCTCCCAACTGAACTTGTTGCATGTCCTCATGCAACGTTGCATGGATATTCTTGAGAACTTTTGGCATCTGAACTATGGCTTTGATTGATAATGTCTTTTTAACAATGAATATTTCCAGGGTGTGAGATACATGAGTAACAATTGACATTTTATTATGGTTGGTTCTTGTGTGACAACCATGAATACAAAGAATGTTGGTTCTTGTGTTAAGAACAATCATTTCGTTATCTGTTTTCTAGATGCAATATTAATTTAACCATACACTCACTAGAAATGATAAGTTATCAATATGTATAGAAAACATCATTGTGCATAAGAAATTCTTTTCTTTATCTTTATGAATAATGCCAATATGTATATCAATGTGTATAAAGCAAAGTGAAACATAGGATTTGTCGGAAAAGAAATGTTGGTGAATGGTAAATGAGATGAAAAATGGGATAATGGTAGTGAATATATAGTGAATATAGTTCCCCCTCCCCAACTAAATTGGGTGCATGTCCCCATGCATCTTTGTGCATGTCATGGAAGTGAAAAGGAAATGGAGCATGATGAGTTAATTTTCCAAATTATTCATGGCTATCAGTTAAGGAATTACATGATTAAAGTTTAGAAAACAACATACCTCCACTTACCCAAAAAGTAGATGAACGACGCAATAGGAATGTAGCTGTTGCTGCTAGACCGTGGAATATGTCACTGATACTGTAGCTATAACTATTGGATCATGGGAAGCGAAGGAATCGAAACTGTTGCTACTAAATCATGAAGAATATGTCACTACTGCAGGATAAACCTGTAACTGTAAATGTTGTTGCGGCTGGAACTGCTGTAACTGCTGTAGTGCGAAGTGGAGGAATCTAAACTGTTGAATCATGGAAAATGTGGAGGGCGGAAAGTGGAACTGCGGTACTCTCATAGATCTGAATTCATGTTCTGTAACTGCTGATGGAGTCATGAGAAAGAATATATAGTCTTCACCCACTACAAAACCCAATGGTACAGACATAGATCTGAAGTCATGTTCTGTAACTGCTGATGGAGTCATGAGAAATAATATATAGTATTCACCCGCTACAAAACCCAATGGTACAGTTCTAATCATGCGAATGTATTTGTCTAGGTCGAGCATGAAGATAAATCATTGGATTACCGACCATTGATGAATGTCGTTAACCAATGCGGGGCAGAATCACCATTGGTATCAATGAATGCCAAGGTACCAAAGTACATCTTGCGAAGTGTGAGTAGATGTGTTGATGTCGATCCACTTGCAAGATCTAATGATCAAGGGGCATTGATGTATTTCCATGATTTCCAGCGAGAGAACTTGCCATTAAGGCATGCAAGCCTCCATGTACTCAAAATGAACTCTAGTCTATATCCCATATAAGGTGCTAAGGTCGATGGGGAAAGACTTGTTAAAAGGTGGGCCTTAAGGAATCCCACATCAGTCAACGCGAGTTGGTACAAAAATATTGGTAGGACTATAAGTGAAAATATCTCACAGTCAAGCAGTGGATATGGCAAGGCCATGTAGTCATGGAAAGGGAGTTGGTTTAACTCAGAAGGAAAACTGGATGGTCTTATTCAAAAGGTAAAAATGAACTGAAAAAGAAGGAAATGATGTATGCAACTCAGAAAGATAGGTATATGAGAAGTCATGATAGTTAAGGAAATGAAATAGTGGACTCCAGTATGGATGACTAATGTGCTTTGAAGGAGAAATGGGGTAAAAATTCATGATGCAAAAGGCTTTATGAATGTTTTCTGTGTAACAATAAATGCCATAATGTTTATGATGAGTAGCGACTCCTTCAAGCTGTCTATCAAAGCATGTTTTCCAAAGGTTTTGTGATTCTTGAAAAATCACTTTAGCAGCAAAATGCGATCGTCCTTGAACCTGAAAAAACTTAGTACAAATTCCTGCATGAAACTTGTGAGAAGTTCGTAAAAGAAAACATATCATGTGGAAAGAAGTACACAAGTTGAAAAGAAAATGTTAGGAAGAAATAAAATGTGTTATACCTGTTTCCGTTGCGCTCCTGGTTTGTCATTGATCGCTGCTTGAAGTGAATCAAAGAAAACAATTTTAGCGAGAAAAAACAAAAATCATCATTCCAAAGATGTTTTCAGGAAGTGTTGAGGTCCATTTGCAATTTTTTTTTGGATTGTTTTTATATATTTGTTTTAACTTTTTGTGATGTTTATATTTTTTGGTTTTTATTTTCTTTTTAAATTTGTTTTTTATTGATTTCTTTTTAAAAAACAAAGGAATTTTTTTTTATAATTTTATATATATAATTTTTATTGTTATTGTTTTATTTTTATAACACACAAATAAAAATGACAAAAACACTCAAGATTAAATTTATCCGATATGCATTCATGGGTATTTATGTCTCGGCTTTTTAACAAAAAATTTAAAATTAATTTTTTTTAATAGTTGTAACAGCTAGTTGCGACACACTTATAGCTGCAACTGTGAGCTACGACAACCAGCTACAACAACCGACTGCAACACCCATCTACGAAAACTAGCTTCAACAACCAGTTGAGACAGCCAGCTGCAACAACTGACTGCGACAACCAGCTGCAACAATCGACTGCAACTTCCAGCTACAAAACCCATTGGATCCTGCATAAACCATCGTTAATATAAAATAAATGCATACCTGCCCCATAAGTATCGATTGCCCGCGATCCTGAGTTATCCTCTTTTTTTTTCTTCGCACTATGCTCACGGATACATTTCCTCATGATAGATTCTGTGTTTGGATCAGTGTGTCTCTAATTCTTGCCTCTCAGCTGCTGGCTATCACTTTCAAAGTAGGACATTGTTTGGGAGAAATCGTAACCATGAATTTGTTCCATAATTTTACGTATCATCCAGCACAGAGTGACCACAAAAATGAACATTATCGTTAAATATGGAAGAGATAAATTGGCAAGAATATTGTTGTAAACCAAATTGATACACAATCAAATGATAAATGGGATTTAGTCTTCCAACCTCCGGTGAGAATATCTCTTTATTCATGATTCTAAGATCTATCCTTGATGAGTCTTTCATGATTTCTTCATCCAATTCATTCTTAATCATATTTAAGTCAAAGGGAGAGAGTTGGTCAAGCACATCGTAGGAAGCCATATGGAGTGTTATTCATTAATTTGCAGGATGGCCCAAGAGTCGATAATTTTTTCTTCTTCTTGATAATGAGAAAATCTTGTAAGGTGGCATACCTTCAGCAATACTCAAATGCAAGTTCAGGTAACCACTTTTGGATATTAAATGATAAGGCCATGGGCATGAAAAGGTCCAGATGCAAACTCCTCGTTAAGGCCATGGGCAGCGAAAATGCTTCCCCTTTTTTCAATGTTTGCAAAAACTCGATCACTCTGTCCTTAGTTAGTAATAATAGATTATTCTCGAAGGACTTGAGCGAAGCCAGACCCACTTGGAAAATGGTAGTGATGCCTTCGTAAAGGAAAATATCCCAGCTCTGAACGACTAATTCCAGAGGAAAATCAATGGAGAGAAAAAAATGTGAAACCGCTGACCTGTGTTATAAGATCCCACGCTCTAAGGCTCCTTGCCGTAAGTTGGATCCATGAGAGAGAAATCCACATGCACCAAACAAGTTTACTATGCAAGGGAACCAACTATCAGGTGTGATTCCCCAATCATACTTCCTTACCAGGCAGAGGAGGAAATGAGTAGGTCTGTCAAGACTAGTAGCACCCCTCGAGCAAGCACGGGTAGAAATTGATAGAGGTCGAGGAGTTTGGGATCATTGCGTAAAGTGCAATCCTACTTGATATATTTTATCAGCACAAAAACCTATCAGATATGAACTCAAGTGGCATTCGAAATCATCACTGATATCTTAGAAATTTCCAACAATAGATAAATCAAGATTTAGTAATGGATAATTATCCTTTTGACCAGTCTTTTAAGGAAAGGAATAAGATGCATGTAAAATAATGGTTTATACGACCCCCCTTTTTTGTTTTGTTGTAACCATCTCTCAAGGTAGATATATCATGGTTAGTTTGCAGGGAGGTGGATCCATTCAACTATGGTGACGTGCAACTCTTAGGCGTTGATTACATGTGAAATTGATCATATCGTGGCAGAGTCAAAATGGGGAGAAACTAAAGATAATGAAGAAATCTTGGAGGATCGCTTGAAACCTGCCAGAAAAATGGATGCATTTTGACCTGATTTTCTTGTTTTCTTTCTTTAAAAGATATTTTCAGTTGGTTACCACTATTTTCCTGTGAGTCACCATTATTTTTGAATTTAATTTCTTTCGACTGGGTGTGCCAAAATGGTGGGTGAATAACAGAGAGGTGGGGGAGAACAAAAATCATTGGAGAATTAGCCAGACATCTGTGAAAAAAAATTAGCCAGAGATCACAAAGCAATCGGTGTGTTTCACTATAGGCCCAGTTTATTAAAATTTTTGCTATTGGTTCGATATGGAAATTCAGAAATAGTTTAGATCTAAAAATTGTTTACTGTTTTGCAGGTTTTGTTCCAGGAATAAAAGGTTGTCTCTTTTTCTTCTTCTGATGATTGCAAATAGAGACTTTCAATTTGTAGGTGACCATAGGATGAAGGCGAGAAAAGTAAATTTCATTCACAGATTTGGGATGAGCAGGTACAGGTTTTGGTGTGGCCAGAAAATACAATTCAATCAATTGCAAGCAAGACACATATAATTTTGGCCACAAATTCAGCTATCAGAGTCAATGTTTCAACATGTAGGTATAGTTGTAGCTACTGTTTCAGCATAGAAAAACCTGGTTTTGTTTTTATTCACCTAATTGTGTTTATTTTGCAAGTTTAAACCAACAATGAACCAAACCAAAACAGAGGTTGAGTGGATGAAACAGTAAAAAATGCAATTTTCTGCACGCAAACCAAGAACCAAGATGATCGCATGCATGATACTGTTTCAGCTGTTGTTTCAGCTTGGAGTTGCGCTGTTTCAGCTTGGAGTTGCATCTATGATAATTTCAGCAATTGTTCTAGTTTAAAATGAATTTGCCAGTTTTATTTTACAAATTGAAATTTTTTTAGCAAATGGATTTAAATGAATTAGAAATTAAAGATGAAATCAATTAAGCATGTTGCAAAACATTAATGATTCATTCCTTAAAAATTTAGAAAACATCCTACTTTCTGATCCTCACGATCGCATGAATCGCGGAGGAGAGCATACTTATTATGAGTGAAAGCAAAAACTGAAATTAAAATCATTCCTACTCTATGCTAATTGGGATTTAGAAAACAATTACATGTAGTTAAATATCTAGTGTAGCCATTGACCTAATAGCAATACAAATATGTTCAATGTTAATTTTGCAAATAAAAGATGAGGATAAACAAAAATGTGTGAAATTAGTTGCTGTGACTGAATTAACTAGAAAAAAAGAAAAACTAAATTGTTCTAACCTCGTACTCGCTTGAAACCATCGTTCGATAGGGATTTCGTAGGCATAGTTTTCACTCCTCAGATCATGCTGCAACTGATTGTTGTCTTCATCGACCTCTTGCTTGCATGATTGGTCTTCATCAAATGTGCAGGATTCCTTGAATGTTGATTCCTTGTTCATTGCTGGAGGTGTAATTTATCTCTCGGCTGTTGTTAGGATCTCCTCTTCGTGAGAAGAGGAGATACCAACTTTTGCAAGGATCTGAGTGAGTTGTTCCAAGCTTAAACTCATTGTTAAATCATTTTTAAAAAGGGATTATTATAGCACCCAAATCTAAATGAAAAATTTAAATAAAAACTCTTGTTGAAACAAATTAAAAAAACACTCTATACAAAAAAAACAATTACTCTTCACAGTTGCGAAAAAAAACACATTTGCTGAAATTGAAATTCACACTTGCAGAATTGAAATACCCTTTGCAAAAATTGAAATTCACACTCTAGTGTACGCTTGCAGAAAATTAATAAAACTAAACTTCAATCCATCATGCCTCCCTGACAACGGTGTCAAAATGTTAGGCAGAAATATTTTCTTTTAATTTCGTTGTAGTATTTCCCCAACCATTTAATTTGTCAATCCGAGGATCATATGCTTACGAAGCACATGCAAAGTATATGCAGGACTGAAGAGAAATTAAGCTAACCTAACCCCCCCTTAAGTTGAAACACACAACTGCTAATCTAATGCTGGAAGATGAAACACACGGCTGAAAGTAAATTGCATAAAATAAAGACAACATATGAAGAGCAACAAGACAACACATGTGAGCTCACATTAACAACAAAGCAATCTTAATTTATATCACAAGAATCAATGATGAAGCATGAAATCATTATGAACAAAATCTAAGAATTCCCTTCTCCATATTACAAAGTCAAGACTAAGTTCTACAATATGAGACTAATCTTTTCCTAATCTACTATCTACCATCTCCAAATGAAGAGAGATCACTCTCTTTTATACATGAATTTCTTTAAGAAGGAGATAACCATCTCATAATGACAGATCCATTATTGTCTCAACCACTCTCAACTAATTTCCTATTATTACAAGATATTATCCCTTCAAATCCTCCACATGTCTCTCACAAATTCTCCACATGTCTCTCATAAATCCTAGATAGGATATGCCAACCAAATCTCCATCATCTTCTCCTTGGAATATTCTTTGAATAACTATCTCCTTGAATTGGTAGAGGAGATATTCGAGAAGTATTTTCTTTGAATTAATCCTTCACATATTCCTACACAGTACAAAGCTCATCCATACTTGAGATATTAGTGAAAAACATGTTAATTTCTAATATTTAATCGTAAATTCCTTTTTAATACTAAAATGAATAAAGTTGAAAATAATAAGGTGAAACCCAAATACATATATGGAAATGATATGATGAAAGGTTAATGGGGCAATGAAATGTTAGGAATAGTGAAAGGTAAAGTGGATGAAAATATGACATTTCTAAGTCTCAACAAATACATCAACAAAGATCACATAAGATCACATAAGCACATACATGATATAAGATAAGAGAGTAAGTGGGATGGAAACAACAAGTGTTTTATTAATAGATGAAAAATGTCATACAATCAATGTGTCATAGATTCATGGCTCACTAGTCTATATATATGCTTTACAAGTAGTTATAAGTTACGTTCATCCATCTAACCACCTGAATGGACCGACCTGAATGTGGTCAGTCGGAGGACCTAGTCGACCAATCGAATAGGCTCCTCCAGTACCAACCCTTATATAGGTTGTATCCAAACCTTGTTTTACTAAAATAATATTTATTTCCTAAATTTAACCCCAGGTGGAGTGAAAGTAGCTAACATCCACTAAACTCTAACACACCTCTATTAAAATCATCATCAATGCATAAAATAATAATTGTCAATATTTCCAGAAGTACAAGGTACAAGGTACATGAGGCCCATTTTGGTTAAATAAAATATTTATCAACCCCTTTAACAAATCTTCCAAATTGGTCACATCTACTTTATTCCCAACTATATAGTCAAACCATTATAACAATAGTGATTGTATGATATTTGGACCAACAATCCTCCATAAAGCATACAAGAAACCTCAATTGATTTGTGCTAAAACAATGTTAAGTTTAAAACCCCAAGTGAAAAATTAGACCAATCTACAAAAGGGAGCCCACATGTGGCCTAGCCCTTCAAATTTATGAATAAAGAAGCATACAATTAAATGAGATGGAATGTATAATAATTTTAATACCCTAAGTTATGAGCCAATTCATACCACATCAACAATGGAACAATCATTTTGATAATATTATAAACCTCCTAGATGGCTTGTTATTCCAAAGAGACCAATAAAATATTGCTTTAAAAGTTCTTCAAATGTTGGTAGCCACGTGACTTGGGCCCTATGATGATTTCCATGAACCACAGGAGAAAGGGAAATATCACATCTAGGAAAAAGGATCCACAATTTAATAATATTCACTAAACACACAAGGGTGTTGACCCCCTTGATATCATTACAAATAGAAAAACAAGTCCAACTTCTTACCAAATCATGATCCAACTTAGTATATGAGTATGTTGGATGCATGTCCCTTCTTATCTGAATGATGCCAACCATACCAATCCATGACCTTACACCAAATGGTCTTACCAATTTATCTAAGGAAATAATATATCACATCTGATAATGAATACGAGGCATCATCGATATAAAAAAAAATGAAGAACTAGCACCTTGTGGGACCTTTCGAGCTTTAAAAAAAAAGATACAAGCATTGTGTTGAGATACTCCTCAGTCTTGTCCCTATATCTAAATGAATTTTGTCAATTTTGGTAAAAAAATCCATGTAATATGCCTCAAAATGTTTAGTGCGTTTGGAAGTTGGTTGTCTAAAACAAAGGTGGTTGTTTATAAATCACTTGTATATCATAAAACCCTTTACCCTTAGATTGTAGTTACTTAGGGTTAAGGATATAGGGAAGTTTTATAGGTATAGGCCTCAAATTGTGGCTATTATGTGCCCAAAATTCTTCACGTGGCTTGAGACATCATCATCACAACATCTACAATAGGAGAATCATACCCAACCATTTTCCCACAATGTTTGCTTTCCCAAAAATGCCTAAAAATGGAATTGTTGTTTCTAATTGAGCTACTATAGGGAACATATATTGAATCCCAAAATTGTTGCATAGGTATGCATATAAAGTTCCCAGGACGTGAGATACATGGGTTGTTAGAAGGTGAAACATGCCTAGAAACTAGAAAAATACCTTGATTCATTTGTTTATTGATGTCTAATGTTCCCAAAGTGCCCATAATTCTCATTACTCTTATTTCCTTTAACTCCATTTCCCTTGGGATTGGCACTAGTCTCCAAATCCTTCCATCACCTATACTACCAACAATGCCTTAAGTTTTGTTAAGTCTAACTCTTCAAATCATCTTGTGCCTCCTTTTCTATATCTTATCAATCCTATCCTAGGGAATCGCTCCTCGTGGTGGAGAAGATCCAACTGAAAGTGCATAGAGGTGGTTATTGAGGTGACAATGGGTAATACCTTTAGGTTGCAGTTGGGTTAGCCACAGTCTTTGGGGATTTAACTACATTCATTGGTTGATGTTGTAACATGATCCTAACATAGTGATAGAAATAAAATATATGCCTTAACCTACCAACAATAATGAGTTGCAATCATTCGTTGAAAAGATAAATTTCTTAACATGCCCATTCCTCATTTTTCCCAAGTTGTCATATGTTAAATTATTGAGAAATATGCATTAGCACATAACAATGGATTACTAACATGTAAATAAATAGCCAAAATCTTACTAGTCTAATATCATGTCAACATAAGCATCAAATAATCAATAACATATGAAAGAAAGGAAAATAAAGAGAAAATAGAGGACCAATTTTAAGTGGTAATACCATAAATGGGGAAACATCCACCAAAGGATTGATCTTCTTATTCTTTAGGAAACTTTCACTCTTACAATCTTGAGCATCACATCACATTCCATCTTTAACTTTCTAATGTCACACTATTGTGTGTACTATGACGTGTATCAAATGAGTCTCCTTCACCTCTATTTTATATGCTAGAGGTATGGAAGATCACATCCCATATTACATATGGGATAAATATCTTTCCTAATCTTTTATATAAAGAATGGTAATAAGGTAATTTTAATTCACGATGAATGTGGGTTAACTCTTTTTTCATAAGTTAGAGAGTGATAAATTACTTTATGCATTTTTTCTAGGTAGGGATCACTACGTCTACATAATTCCTTAGTTAGGATTGTACAACAATAAACGAGACCACTAGATATGCCGACATCTCACTATACATCATTACACTTCTAACAGTATCAATACACATTCCAACATTCCCACTTAATCTTGATGAGGGATATATAACACAATTGGAGGAAGATGGCATTTCATTAGCATTCCCCTTTATGACAACTTCCAAAATTCCCAATAAGATGAAAATGTAAGATTTGAGAATATATATATATATATATATTAAGCAATCAACTAATTATGTAAAAAATGAGATATCATAGATCATTACACAAAAAATAGAAGAAAATAATGATGTATTTCATTAATTGTAATGAATGGAGGTGAACAAAATATATTGCAAGGCAATTCAAATTAGTTTAGTAGTCTATTTGAATTTCTCATATAGTGCTTGGATACTAGTTAGGCTTAACTAGATTCCAATACGCTCACCTAGATTGAGTTTAACTGACCCAAGATTCCCCAATCACTAGTTTTGACTTAATGATGTGCAAGACACTGACTATATGTGCATTGAAATTCCTAAAATCGGACAATTTGGGTGCTTAAGGTTTGTTAGGGCTAGTTAGTATCAATTAGGACCTATATTAGTGGAGTGCATCTAGTCCTTAACTAGTTCCAAGCTCAGTCACTACTAAAATCAAGGAATAGTTCCTCAAATCAAGGAATGAGCCTCCAATTATAGGAATCTAACTCAGGGTTGACTCAAATGGTCAATTTGGATGGGGTTTGGCCCACTAGATTCATCATGTCAATGTATAGGTGGCTAGGTAGAGACTTATTTTCTCTAACCCCCCCGATAAGCCTAATTAGGTGAAAAAAAGGGTCCCAACAATTCTCAACCATATTAGGTACCCATGCACACATAAAAAAAAACTTTGAAAACTGTGGAAAGAGGAAAAATAACATGGAAAAAAAACCCACCATAAAAGAGAGCGTGAAGAGAAATTTTTAACAAGATTGCTCAAAATACGCCTTCACTCCCAAAGCAGCTCTCAACTAGGTGAACTGCTTCTCGATGAAGGGATTTGCAAATATCGTTGTAAACCTTTCTGAAATCCTCCTCCTTTTGAAGTGCATGTGATCCCATTCAAAAGATACATACACTTTTAAGTGATTTAATGGTGGTTCTTGACCACTGTTTGCTTCTAATGGAGGAAATCCATTGAAGCTTTTGTGTGGAACTTGGTGAACTTTAGGAGAAAAATATGTAGATCCAAATAATGAGAAGAAATTCTAGAGGTATTCTTTAATAAGAACTTTATTTGGGACAAGTGCTTCAATGTATCTTCAATTAAAACTTGATTTGGGACAAGTTCTCCAAATTCTTATGAATCAAGAATCCGTGGAGTAGAAACTACCGAAAGTGCATACATGTACATGGATTTCTTCAATGTGACAACTTCCTTGTTGCACTCTTTCGTTTAAATTGTTTTTTGTACCTGCAATATTTTTCCTTATGTGGTCCTTTATTGCAATAAGGACACCATGGATGCTCCTCTTCAGCCTTGTCATCATCAAAGTCAAAATATTCATGAGAAATCCTTGGTTTTTTCTTCTTTTCCCCCGTTTGTGAGAGATTATATTTCTCTTGAAGGAGGGAGGCATCAAATGCATCCAAAGAAGGAATTTGGTAAGAGGATCCAAGATCCAATTTAGTAGAATGGAAAGGAGAAACAAAGATACTATATTCATAACTCAATTTGGAGAGAACAAATTTGTAGATCAACTCTTCTTATGGGCATGTAAAAGGGTCTTCTTTTACTAAGTGGTGGATCATGGATGTGCACATGTCATGTTGGCATTTTGCTTCTTATCTCTTTTCTTCAACCCAAGTTCAGTCCCTCCCTTGTGCACAACAAATCCCAAGGTATCATCCCGGTAGAGCAAGGCTTAGTCAGCATCACTTACGATGCATATGCAGTCTCACTCGAGATATATCTCTTATGTGTAACTGCCAGAACCATGTTTTTGCAATTGGGTGGGGGATTTATCTTCCCTTGGAATTCTACCAAGGCGCTTGACCAAAGCCAAGGGGGTGGGTACTTATACGAATTATGCACAGTTAAGATGCAACTCTATTCAACCATCAATAGATACTATAACAATAAAAATCATGGAGTATAGGCGATTCCAAATACCATGGTACGATAGATGCATAACTCAATGGTAATAAAATACATAAACATTCATTCACAACAAGATACATGCGACTAAAATGCATTCGTCATTTACACATTTGACATAGTATTTAATGTGGAAACCCATCCGGGAAAAACCACAAAGGCGCTCTTCATCTGGCATGAGAAATATATGATACCTTTTTATCTGAAGACTGAGCTGCAGACTCTATTCTAGATGTTCTTCTCTTATATATACAAACTTCTCTCTCCTCTCATACTCTCTGGTCTTCTGTCATTGGTTCTTCTCTACTTGACTCTACTGTTTGATCCGCACATAACCTAGATTGACTCAACTTGTTTACAACTATACAACTCTTGACTCTTTGAATCCACTATTGATCCGCACATAGCCTGGATCAAACTGATCTTCTCTACAACTCTTTGCACTTAGCAACAGACTTCTTCGACTCTTTTCCCCAATAACTAATTGACTCTCTGCTTACATACTAGCTAAGCAACAAGAATAGATTGCTTAAGCAAATCAGTAAGTAAGTAAGCAAATAAGCAACTAAAAACTCAGTAAGTAATCCACACACAACCTGGGTTCTTCCTTCTTATATACTCTTACATGTCTCTCTCATCTGAATTCATACAATTAGCCAACATGCTGTCATTCATATTCCAGCAGCACATGCCAGTAGGCACTAACAAACCGAATTACAAAGATTCTTTCATACATGTGAGTTCTGCCGACTCTGGCCGACCTCGTACCCATGATATTTCTGAGTTTTCACTTTCTATACATTGCACCAATGCACGCCTTCTGACATGGTTTACTCTATTGCCACTCATCTTATTGTATCTTTCCTTTTTTTGTGACTTCTCTTCTGTCACGAGATCCCTTCCTGTCATAAATTCCTCTTCTATTGCACTTCCTCTTGTATCGTAATTCCTCTTCTTCTATATACTCTTTCTTCTGCAGCTACTTCTATTGCAACTTCCTTCTTCATTTCTCTGACCCGACTCTTTTCATACTTGGCCAGAATTCCAACTAAATTGTTCCTAAATTCCCCTGAGGCCAACATGTCCTCGTAGTGCATATGTTTCAAATATTTTGGGGCCTCTTTCATCCTCAGAATGTATGTGAATATTTACTCATAGGACATGTGTTTTGAAGCTTCTAGGGTGTTCTTCAACAAGAATAGATTGAGCATACCAACTATGTAGCAATTGAGCTGGGGAGATAGAAGATCCATGGGTGCAAATGTTCTCTCTAATGGATGCAAAATGAGATCTCTAATGGATGCAAATTATCTCTCTAATGGATTTGAATGAGATCTTTGATGGCTGCAAAATCCTATATACAACCTTCATTAACCTACAAAAGCTTGATCTCTGACAAAAAAAATCACTAGAACATTGACTCTAGTTTAGTACCCCTGCAACGCTGATACAATATAAGATTTGAGCATAGATATCTAAGCACATAAGCTAAGGAGATATATTTTGAAAATCAAATAAAAAATCAACTAATCATGTAACAAGTGAGATATCATAGATTATTACGCAAAAAATAAAAGCAAATAAAAATAAAAGAATGATGTATTTCACTAACTGTAATGGTTAATGAAGGTGAAAAAATATATATGAAGGAAATTCAAATTAGGTTAGGAGGCTATTCAAATTTCTCATGTAGTTCTTGGATATTAGTCAGGATTAACTAGAACCAAAAACCCTTAGTTTAACTCACCTAAGACTCCCAAATCACTAGTTCTGACTTACCAATGTGCAAGGAACTATCTATATGTGCATGAAAATCTCTAAAATCATTCAAATGGGGAGCTTATGGTGTTTTAGGGATAGTTAAGGTTAGTTAGTACCTATATTAGTGGAGTGCATCTAGTTCTCAACAAGTTCTAAGACCAGTCACTACTAAAATTAGGGAACAGTTCCTCGAATCAAGGAATCAAACATAGAATGAAAAATGGGCCTATGTTTTGTAAAATCATGGCAAACTTTAGGCTAGAAGATTGGTGTTAGAGATCATCAAGTGTCATTGTACACTTGCATATCTAGTTAGAGTTTTTGGATGTAGATTTCCTCAATATATTTTAATTGACATATTATTTTCCTCATTTTGATATGATATGACTCACATAGAGACTTTAGAAGTATCTAAACTAATTTTGAGGGTGGGTTCCATGCAAATTAACATAATTAATGGGAAGTTAATTAGTTGTCCGTAGAATGGAATTAGATTTTTGGGTTCATTGCATCAAAGTATTTATTGATAACTTTATGAAAATGCCTTGTTTTATTAATTTTGACATGTATGGCCAAATGGAAACCTTCAAATTTTTTGTACTTGTGGAGGCTAGTGATATACTATATATTATCATCAAATGTCCTTGGTTAAAAGGGTTTCCTTGCTAGTTCGACATTAGATGGAAACTAAGCATTAGTTCGAGGGTAGAAATGGAACTGAGCATTGATTCAAGGGTAGAAATGGAAAGGATTAGTATAAGGAGGTCTCCCACTATATATTTCTAAGTACCATTGATTACCTCCCATTTTGGTTGCCATGGTTCAAATCCTAGGGCTAGGTGTTGGGTTGAAAAGTATTGGTTAATGATATCAAAAATAAGTTCAATCATCTTCTTCATTGGTTCACGGATTTTTAAGTGTTGGTTAGGTCTATTTTCATGCATTAAGTGGAATTGATGAATTGATTTTGGTTTATATGGTGATTATATGTTTGAAATTGCATAAGAAATAGTAAATTAAGGCCAAAGGGAGGGCACTTGAAATCCTATTGGGAACTAGGACCAAGGCCCAAGCCCCCTTATCCCTTTTATTTTATTTGATGTGTGCCTTCATGGCCCATTAACCTCTTCCAAAATCAACCCACCCTTTCTAGTATTCACATTTCCCTACATCACACCCTCACTCATGGCTCCTTCAACTTGTATTACACCAAATCTGACTCATCCCTCTCCCCTTTACTCCCTTTCCCATCCTTTTTGTGTCCCTTTCAACCTCACACTAATGTGTAGGGATTCCCCTCCCCACACTTGACACACCATTCCCATGGATCCACCACACACCCTAATCCAATTAATCCCCAAAACCTCTCCCTCTTAGCCTATATTAACCCCCTCTTACTTAACTAAACATGTGCTTGCACAACCCCTATGCCTTATCCCTATCCAATCAGTGACATACTCATGGATTTACTACATATATCCTTCCTATTGCCTCCTCCATGTGCACTCTTTTGATTCCACTTCCTTATGTTTCCCATCATCCCATTCATCAACTAGATCCTACTACTCCTCCATCCCTTCATACTAGCATCGAGAGATTCCAACTTATCACTCTATATCCATCATGAATACCTGTTACTTGGGATACGGCCTCCCCATATCCCTCCCTAGGCACCATTAGGGGTGGTAGTACCCCTAATTTTCATCACCTTTTCATTGAAAATGAGGGTGGCATGATGCACTATCCCTTAAGTGGACTTTCCTTGTGATCATCATTGGCATGCCACCCTTCCTTCATATATAAAGTGCCATTTTTTTATTAAAAAAACACAACTTTTTTTGTGGTATCATATAGTTTTGGAACTATAGAAAATTTTGATTTTGGGGAAAAATAAGTCACAAGGTGGATACTATCATAACTTGGGCATGTGGACATTGGTTTGAGCCTAAAAAGAGCCCAAAAAGTCATAAAAGAGAAGCATTTCCAACTATAATACCCTAGAATATTTACTTATTGCTTTCACTAGTAGTTCCAAGAGTGAATAGGGGCATTAATTCGATATAAATAGAGGCAATTAGAGATAATTCTCTTCAATGAAATGGATCCCATTTCCCTATATCCTACAATAGTATCAATAAGACCCCAAATTTCTCCTTTTCACTTGAATTATGGTATTTTCATCATTATACTGAAGTAGATCTCAAGCCCAAAAGTTTCTTAGGGCCATATGAAGGCCAAATCTCATTTAGTTTGAGCCTAATTGTGCTAAATGAAAGAAAATATAATTTTCAAATAAAAAAGATCACACATAATTCATGTGGGTACAAATCTAATGATAATTTTCACTTTGAGGTAACCAAACATAATTGAGGATTGAGAGTCTTTTCTCTAAATCAAATACGAATTGATTATAGTTTGATAGCACAAGCTGCCAATTAATCAACAAAAATTATAGCCAATGAGTGGCATTATATTCAGATTTTAAGTGTGTTCAATCAATGAAAATATATAGAGTTCTTTCACTTGAGCTGATGGCCCTTATGTCCTCTAGAAGAAGACTAGATGTTTCCCAATCAAGGACTTTTCTTTGTAACAACTTCAACAACCATTGATGGCCATTAATTGACACCCTCTTTTCACCCAACTTGAAATGGTAAGAGATTAGATAATAGAGTCGAGAATGAATCAATGTACCAATTAGTTTGAGGAATGAATCTTGATCCATTTTCTAAAATCCATTTCTTTTCTACCAATTGTAATTTCCTTGCAAAATGGATAATCTTCCAATTTCTTTGAATATTTTTAGAAATAAATGCCACTTGTCAATTCTTCAACAATGACAAGTATTTGTAGATCTAAGGTGGTTTTGATGTTGTGTTAGTAACCTAAAATAATCTCCTCCTATTTTATAAATAGGAGGTTTAATTATGTAATAATTTATATCTTATTTAATGAAACTAACCAAGCGTTGCTAATTTTTCTTAGTCTTAGTGATTAAAGCTCTTAATTGTTCTCATTTTTAGTTGCTAGTTATCAAATGACTTAATGTTTAGGGTTGAGGTGTAGTTGCATAATTATTTCATGTTATCTATATCTAGGAGGGATTGGTTAGCTAGGTATCTAGTTTTTTTTTCTCTACATGTCAATTTCTTCTTAATAACAACCATTCTTGTCTATTTTTGTGACATTTTTGCAAGTTTGTAGGAGAGAAAACAATTATTGAGTCCAATAAGAGGCAAGAAGTGTCATCTTTTTAGTCCCAATATCTTAGGGTTAAAGTTGTATTTGCACACTTACATTTGGATTTGTTGGTTGGGTAAACTTGTATAGTAGTAAAAAGAACGATTTACTAGCACTCCACAACGCCATGCATAGTTGGAAGGGTGAATTTTATTTTTTCAAAGATTATTGTGTAGTTTTGTATTTTGCACAGAGAACCTCCACTAGGATTTATGTAATCCTGTAGTCTACATGTCTAGATGGAAATAAATTATATACCCTTTGTAAACATGACATAATAAGGAATTTTGTGCATGGAAGCTATGAAAAAAATGATCAAATCTACCGATAGTTTGTGCCCCATGCGTACTTACCACTACAAATTGAGTTAGTATTGGAAATTTTGTATCATAATAAAATATCATTGCATCAAAGAGACAACTACGATTTGACTAGAGAAGACAACCCAATGGCACTACTCGAACTTTCCTCTTAGCTCGAAAATGTCCATCTAGAAAGAAATAGATATAGTTAAGAAAACAAAACACCACAAACAATGAAAACAATTACTGAACATAGATGAAGTGATTATAAATGCATTTCTCTTGGTGATCTACACTTTCATAGATATGTCTCCCTAGAAACAAATGACCTACAAGTGTGCCTTGGGTCCACACATGTGCACACACTAGCTAGGAGGAGGGAAGGTAAATGGTATTTTTTTCTTTTATTTTATGCATCGTTATCTCACATGGATGACTATATCTTTTTATGATGAAGAATGTTGAGAACATGAAGTTCAACATTAAGGGGGATGTGTGATGGTAGATTCTTGGCATAGAAGGCTTGTTTTTATAAATTCTAATGTTCTCAGTAAGGTATATTTAACTTGTGCTAGATTAAATTGTAATACCTTTTTCTTAAAACTTTGAAGACTTGTAATTGGTGAGGGTCTCTTACAGCTATTTATTTCTCTCAAAAATTAAAATGGGATTTTAAAACAAAATTTGAAATGGTGCTATAGCGAGAAAAATAGTTGAAGGATTGTAATTGAGACAAGGTTAAAAGGGTTTACATTCATTACTGACCCTTCAATAAGATTAGGTGGAAGCGTCATGTACCAAACTTTTTGTAAAAGAAAAATTATTTTTGCATTATAGTCTTTTCTTAGACTTGTATTGAAATTTGAATAAATGGGTTTAAGGACTTTTGTACATGTGTGGAATCTACATGATTTATTATTATTTTTTGATGTTTCCTGTCTATTACTTGACACTCATTTTTATTAGGAAACAACATACACATATAAATGCTAATGGTGCATGTGAAAGTTAAAAATCACAAAATCCTCTCAAATTTACTATTTTGGTAAATTGGGAAACAATTCAGTGACACATTTACATTTAGTGAGAATTGTAAACCAAATTGTCTTTTTGAATCAAGATTGAGTCATTGAACCATTGAATCATAATGGTGTTTCGTTAAATTGTAGAACAAGCCCTGTTGTCAAAATACTCTACCTAAAATTGAATAATGGGGCCTTACCTTGCAAAGTACAAATCTAAGTAATCATTCTTTAAGGCATGATCAATAGTACCTAAGAGCCTAAGGTTTTTAGTCATATGTTCAAGAAAGCATGACACAATCAATTGCAAATATAAAATGGGTAAAGGTGGAGAGCGTTTGAGAAACACCAATCAAGAAATTAAATATTTACAAGGATCCTTACATGAATCAAATAATTGGGCTATTGATCTTCACAAGAAAATTCATTTGAAGGGTAAATTAATTGAAGCAATTCAACTAATATTAATTTAAAAGGATAAGCAAATTGAGAACATGGTTAATGAACTAGTGATACAATCGACCTAATGCAAATTGTTAATGTTATGTACGATATTGTGGTAAACTTAATTTTTCAAAGGAAAAACTAAGAACGAAACCCAAGAGATGCTTCCTCAAATTCATGGATCAAATCCCTAGTAAAATTGTTTGCATAGACTATTGCAAGTCATTTAAGGGGATTTGAACTAAGCATCTACTAGCATAAAGCTAACCAAATTCCAAAAAATAGTGGAAACAAATGGTTGAGATAACACTTTGGGATTAAAATGTTTGGAAATGTCTCATCCCACTCTCAACCCATTAATAGAGTGAGATCATGGGTACCTTCCTAATCGAAATCTACTCACGAAATTAAAAAATGTCGCAAGAAGGATTTGAACCTAAATGGAGTGTGTGTAAGACTTATTCAAAAACTTGAAACATTGGATAAATAGTTTTGTTTATAATCTTTGACAATATAATATATATATATATGAACTTACTTACAATGCAAACTAGTTCAACCACTGATATTCAAACACATTATATTTAGAGAAGAATATAAAAGAAAAACAAATATAAAATCATGGTGAAAATAAAGTCATATTGCTACCAACAAAATTTCCCTTTACTTATTTACTATATTCATTTAGCATCCATTACCATTATGCATAAATTAATACAATTATTTATACTCTTGTTGCTTTGAAACTATTGCCTATATATGGTGTGGACTGATGTATGGTTATTTAACAGTTTGTTGAGTGCATGATATTAGTATCATGGAAATGATGTTAGGGAAAAGAGATCTAAGTTGTCTTAGTGTGGAGTGGTATATGGTTATTAGAGTCTGTTGAGTGCATGATATTAGTGTTTGTATTAATTATGATTATGGAAATGATGTTGGGGAAAATATATTTAAGTTGTATTGGACTTGCTAATGGTAAAATGAAAGGTTATGGTTACTCTTTATTTCGTTAATGGCATCCCTTAAAAGACTTCGATTACTAATTATAATGGAAATATTGTCCATTTTATTAAACTCACTTTTTTTTAATATTTTATCTTAAGATGAGTTTCTAAATGATTTGTTACTTGACTATTTGGGCATGGGTTTGACACCCTTATGTCTCGTTATGAATGTTATAATCAAATAGTGATAAAAATATTAAATTATTTCAATATCTTTATGTCTGATAATGAATGTTATAATGAATGTTATAATGAATGTTATAATCAAATAAAGATAAAAATATTAAATTTATTTAAATATAAATATTATATTTATTTTGCTAGTAATAAATTTTATGATCAAACTTACGTTTTATAACTAAAGCTTATTGCATATCAATGAGTATGTAATAGGGTAGGTAGTTTTTGGTCCGTTAATTATAAGATTCATAAATAGTGATATGAATATTATATTTATTATGAGAAGTGTAAAAAAAAATCTGCCAAATCATAAACAGTTTTTCATTAAAAAAAAATGGAAATTGAATATTTATGTTGTTATTTATTTATAATTAATGAAATCCTATTTATTAATTAAGGACGATGAAAAATGTAAATTTAATATCTCCCAAAACCTATACTATGTCTGATTAATGCTAAAGTTGTGCAAAAAAACCTTGTTGGAAGACCAAGTAACGTTCCCCATGTAACGCTATTTTACATTTAACCAAGTGACCTTTAATTTTCCATAAACCAGCGTAGATCCAAATCCTAGGCTCTATTAAGCGCCGAGATGGATCAAATCTCTCAAGGTGCAAACCTCTTCTTAGATATTCATTGATTTGATTCAAACCAAAAGACAAATCTTCTTATTTAAGGTCCACATATAATATTTTTATTATTATTATTTAATATTATTTATGGCTAACATATAATATTTTTTATTATTTTTTATTTTGTTAGGAACGAACATTACAACATTTCTCCATACATGGTTTTAAAACCATATGCAAGGCCCTCCTACAACCATGGGTAGTTTAGGAGGCTTTGCACATGGTCTTAAAACCATTTGCAAGGTCCGCATAAACCATGTACAATAAAAC
Source organism: Pseudotsuga menziesii (assembly GCA_001517045.1). NCBI lineage: Eukaryota > Viridiplantae > Streptophyta > Pinopsida > Pinales > Pinaceae > Pseudotsuga > Pseudotsuga menziesii. The sequence continues at coordinate 190,888 of LPNX010672105.1, read as the reverse complement.
CATGGGTTATTTAGGAAGCCTTGCACATGGTTTAATAAAAACCATGTGCAAGGCCCTCCTAAACCATGTACAATAAAACCATGGGTTGTTTAGAAGGCCTTGCAAATGGTTTTAAACCATGTGCAAGACCAACATATTTTTGTGGATAGTTCTTGTTATTTATTATTATTTTGTTAGTTAGGAACATTACAACATCTCCTCCATATTGTGTTTTTTTCCTAACCGGCATATTTTTTTTATGGATAATTAAATTTTTACTTTTTTATTGTTTTGTTAGGTAGGAAGATTACAACATCTCCCCCATATTAAATTGTTTTTGTGGCCGACATTTATTTTGGTCTATAATTAGAAAATTAATTTTTTATTAATAAAAATAACGTTACGTAACGTTACAACGTTACGTAACGTTACAAGATCTCCCCCATACTGGGCTGTAGAGCGCCTCTCGACGCAATCAAATATTATTATCATTGAAGTGTATTATATCATATTCAAGAGGAAATTATTACTCTCTTATCCTGTATATAGAGAGGGGGTAGAGACTTGAGTAAAGGAGGAGAAAATAACAATATGGATTAAAATAAAGGTTAATTATTAGGGTGAAGATAAGTACGTTTTATTTTAAATATTCCTTTCCAAAGGCATTTACTACGAGGTTTTTTTCATTTGATTGTTTCTTATTACAGGTGGCATATGGTTTTATAAACATTCTATTTGTTGGGAGCAGTAACCTAGCCTTGGATATCGTTTTGTCTACCTAGCATTCATATGCTTTTGTGTTATTTTGTTTCAATATTATATAATTTAGTCTCAAGAGACGAATCGATTATCAACATTATCTTTTGGGTTATATTATTTGGAATTCCAAATATTTTTTTAATAAAGACTATTTTTATGGGCATATTTACCATTTATCTTTGTATTTGATCCTACATTTTTCTCACTTTGCATTTAAAACGTTTCAGTATGGATTGAAAATGTTTCATTTTGATGGTTGGTATTATTCAACAACAATTAGCTTAGATTGTTGTTAATAATGTAGAATTACATTTGATTTGATTTGATGTTGTTTTTCTCTTTTTCTGGGTTTATTTAACAAATTTTTTTAATAATATAATCTTGTAATTTAACTTTTAATTCATAATTTCAAATTTGTATTCAACATAGAATTCTAATCCATAACTTCAAATTTGCACTTGAGACAGAGTTTGTCACCAACATAAGATACATATATATTTTATCTTGTAAGTGTCTAAAGAAACCCGGTACCTTAAGACATCATAATAATATAAATTTGTAACTTAACTTTTAATCCATAACTTCAAATTTGCATTTGACATAATTTTAATTCATAACTTCAAATTTGCACTTGACATAGAATTTGTCACTAACATAAGATACATATATATATTATCTCGTAAATGCCTAAAGAAACCTAGTACCTTAAGGCATCATATCTACATTAATTACTTTAACAAATCAATATTCCTTAAAATTATTGGTTTTAGGGATTAACGGAACCAAGGCCGTTACACTTTTCCTCTTGACCAACTTTACAATAATGTTTTTAGTGTTGATTCTTCATAATTGTATATTTCGAGCATTAACAACTCCTAATTATAAGCGTTAATTATATACGATTGTAATTCTTTTTTTATTAGATATTTTAGCATATAAATTTGTTTAAGAAAAATATCTTAGATATTATTATTAGGGTATTTGTTATCTGTGTTGTTGAAGGTAGTTTGTAAAACATTAGGTGGCCTTGAAGAGACTATTCAGACCCAGAGAAATTTCCACACTAATTTTGAGTTTTTTCTTAAGTTGGCATCCATACCTTCTTAAAAGAGTTGTTATTCACTCTCTCTCTCTATATATATTATTAAACTTTCACCTAAACGTTATCTCCTACAAACATATATATGTATCAACATATATGTTTGTTAGTGATCCAGGTCATGCCTAGTTGCACGCTGGGGACAACAGTTCGACTAAAGGAGTCGAGCACTGTTATGGCGGAAGCTTAAAAGAATAAATAAAGAAGGAAACACACTACATAGACAAAAAGTATGTGCAAAGACACTTCTTCTACATGAAGGTTGATTGATTGTTACAATAGTGTACATGTTTATATAGACTGCTGAGACGCTTGGGTGACTACTTGTTACATTCATTTACAAAGAAGTTATAAGGGTTTGGAAGTTCAACCATCGCAGACCATTGGAAGGCAAAGAGACAGTCTATCGATGTTCGATAGTCGTCAGTGCCAACAAGGCATGTCAAGATGATGTATGTCAAGCGCGAAACGTGTCGAGGTTGTTGAAGTTGGTTGTGTCAAGGTTCGGACTTGTCGAAGTTGGTTGTGTCAAGGTTCGGACTTGTCGAAGCCGATACTGAACCTGTCGAAGTCAGTTGTGTCGAAGTACTCAAAGTGCTAGACTTTGTGGAAGTTCAACAGCATGCCAACTGCTGAGTGGATCATTCCTCCTTCCTTAACAAACAATGGTCTCCATTATGTGCTTGTTCAGGTGAGTAAAGTTGGTGGTTAATTTAGTAACAGAGTACCACTTTCATTGTGTGGGAAGCTGTCCAACTTTAGCCACTTAAAACAAGGGAATGGAGTTCATCCTTGTATGGCGTATGCATTGTCCCACAATGGTGTCACAAATAAGAGGCTCCTGAACATTTGGATGGATGTCTTTGGGTTATGTTGTTTGAAATTCGTTATGTTCCAACAATGTTGCATGGTATGGTAGGAGTAAGTCTACATTGAAGACTGGATGTAGGCCAAGGCATGCAAGAATGTCGAGCTGAAAAACATTTTCTCCAATTTGTTTAAGGATACTATATGGACCATATCACAAAGGTTTCAACTTTCTGTATGGACCAGTGAAGTGCTCCTTCTTTAGATGCAATCAAACATGATCCCCAATTTGGGATGAATGAGGAATATGATGCTTGTTGTGTCGGGCCTTAGCTTTTGCATTAGCTCACTACAACATTTCTTGTGCTTTATTCTTGATGTTGTATATTTGGTATTTGAACTTTAATACTTTCTCAAGTTATCATCCTTCGAATTTTGTGTCATTCAACTATGTCGAGGATCTCATCAAGTCAATAGGCATCGAGGGTTGAAATCCATAATAGATCTCAAATGGACTCTTTCCTGTAGAACTATGTTGAGCATGATTGTAGCTGTGTTGTATGTATGGGAGTCTTTCATCCCATGTTTGGTGATGCTTGTGGTTGTACATGTGAAGCAATTGTACTACCAAGTGATTTATGACTTCCGTCTGTCCATCTGTCTAAGGATGGAAGGTTGTCGACAAAGAAAGTCTCGTGTTGCGATGCTGCTAGAGAGTTTTCCAAAAGGTGGTGAAAAATCTAGAATCTTTGTTGGAGATAATGGTTGTCAGAAGGTGATAATGTTTCCAAACATATTCGAAGAAGAGTTGAGTAGTCTACTACCCTATCGTAGTCTTCTTGCATGGTATGAGTATAGCCATCTTGGAAAATCGGTTGACTACTACTAAGATAATGTCATGTTGATGTTTCATAGTAGGATATCCCGTCAAGTAGTCCATAGAAATAGATTCCCATGGTCGACTAAGAACTGGAATGGGTGTGTATAGCCTTTGTCGTCGATTCAACGGTTTAGAAAAGACACAAACCACACATGATCAAATGTACTTGTTGACGTAAGATTTAAGTGAAGGCCAGTAAAAATACTTTTGGAGGATAACAAGTGTTTTTGTGACTCCAAAATGTCCTACAGTTTTTCTGTAGTGCATGTCCCAAATGATCTTTTATCGGTGCTCACCGGTCAGTACACAAAGTTGTCCAAGTTTGTATAGCAAGGTGTCCTTTAGGAAGTAGTCAGAAGTATACAACGTGTCAGCCTGAAGCTGTCAATATATTGCATAGAATTCACAATCTACCATATACAATTGTGGCCAAGTAGTGGTTTCATAACCCCTACATACTCATCACAGTAGACAGTAGAGTAATGGGTGGTCGGCTAAGACAATCGACTATGACATTGGATTTTAATTTCTGATACTTAATTAACAACTGAAATTGTTGTAGGTAATTAATCCACTTGAGTTATTGAGTTGTCTATAGTTTCGACTCGGACAGGGTGAACTGTAAAGACTTATGGTCAGTGGGAATGATCGTTTCCTTGCTAAGAATTTAGTGTCTCAATTTCTTAAGAGCTTGTACAATGGCGTACAGTTATTTTTCATATGTTCAGTGCCTTCTAATAATGTCATTGAAAGTTTGGGAATGAAACCCGGCTAGGTGACCTGACTAAGTGATCACTGTGCCAAGGGCATAGTTCGATGCGTCTGTCTCAATCTCAAAGGGCTGATGCAAATCAGGTAACACTAGCATTGGTGCAGTATAAATCTTGTTTTTGAGTTTATCAAAATCTTGTTGTTGTGTCGGTGTCTATTTGAAGATATTTTTCCCATTTCCTTTCGTCAACTGATGTAATATCCCTGAATCAGATTTCAGAGATATTAACTACAGACACAGACTTGGTGAATAAAACTGTCAAACTAGGTGCTAGGAAATTGGTAGTTTTGACTGAAAGGACTCAACTGAAAGGGATTATTCACTAAATGTACTCAGAGATCTGATACCATTGTAATGATCCGAGTTCTGATATTTATATCAAATCAATAAATATTGCTGCAATTTAAATATAATTTCTGATATTACACTTGCAAACACTCAGTAAATTTCTGACTAGGGAAATGAAGGTATTTTGCAGAGAAATTTGTATGCAAGGGAGCTGGAAGGGGAAAGAAACAAAATTTTAGTTTAGAACAGTGAATTAATTTCCCATAACACATTTATATTGGGGACCATTCAGGTTTTAGAGTCCGCTATGCGGAAACTTAATCCCTCGCTTCTAGGTCACCCAACCATGAAACTAGGGAAATTTATTCAGTCCTTTTGACCAAGGGATTGGGGAAAAGCACAGATGTCTTATCAGGACTTCATAGAGAAAAAAATATTGTTTGGTATATTTTGTAACATATCTGGAGAGGTCTGGATATTTTAGGAAAGAATTGGGGTTTTTAGGCAATTTTGGCTTAGGGAAGTCCTGCGTAATGGAGGATTCCAAAAAAAATACGAACACAATGAATTTATAATATGGAAGTATGTATGGGTATGTGTGTCTTTCAGTGACACATACCAACTTACAGAATCGAAAATGACTGAATATAACTCTTTGAATTGAAACAACAACTAGTCTAGTCAAATTTAACTAGTAATCTAGCCAGGGTGTGTAAGCTTGGAATTCGTAAAAAAACTGTATTAGACCTGATAAATGCATTTCAAAGAACCTAATACATATTATTACATCATATCAAACCATCCAAATTCATTTCCATGAACAAGGATCAATTATTACTGCACTAGAATGCTCAAATCCTTCATTTTGATGACTAGTTAAGCTTATACATGAAAATATGAGCATGCAAACTTAATGAACAGTATTAGTATGAATTGAAAGAGATAAATAACAATATTTATCAGCTGGTACACATCATTAATAAATATATTGTCTGACCATTACATCAGAGGACTCAAAATTATGGGGAGGAGGCCCAAGATTGGACACGAGAGAGGCTGAGAGCACAGGTGAAGCTTGGGCTTCACTGGAGATTGACTTGAATGAGATGGAGGCTGAAAAATATGACTGATAAGACTTCATTGGATGAAAATTATGTGCTCCATACTTGCAAAGAGAAGGGAATGGGAATGAAGGAGTGGGGAAAGGAAGGTTTGGGACTCATCTCCCAAATCTTTGAGGTGCATCACTTAGAAAACTATGCTCACATATCATCCATAAATTAATTCATAAACCAAACTGTGTGAATGAGCTTGAATTGTTCTTTAATAGATCTATGGGTGACCATTTTAACAAGTAAAGGAAATAGGTGACTTGTGAGAGCAAGTCATCCACTTAGAATCCCTAAACCTAGTTGCATATGCACCCTCCTTGAGAAAATTGGAATGTAGGACCATGTGGAGATGTTTCCCTGTCCAAGTCATCCATTTGACTTAGCGACTGCACCCTTTTTAGTCAAATATTTGTTTCTTTTATCCCTTGTAGATTTATGCTTTTCCCTGCTTTTGAGACCGAGTCTCCAAAAGGAAACCACACCCTCCTTTGCCAAAACTTTCTTGCTTTTATTCTGACAGATTTTCTGAGTCTCCAAAAGGAAACTACACCCTCCTTTGCCAGATCTTTCCTGCTTTTGTTATGACAACTTTTGTCATAGATTTTTGGCACTTTCCCTTTCCTCTTTGATTGCTTTTGTCATAGAGTTTCCAATTCTTTCACCTTGGCAAGTTGACTTTCCCAATGCGCCCCCCCTGACATGCAAATCTCATTTCCACATCATTAAATTGCATAATAAAATAATAATCATAAATAGAAATTAAATGCATGCCTCAATAATGTTTATTTAGCAAAATTTCCCTAGGAAACTTAATTAATTCCACTTAGTCCCCCTAGGTGTTTAGCATGGTCCACACTTTTGTTGGTCAATTAGGTGGGGACATGAAAATCCTCCCCTCCCAAATCTACTTGTCCTGAAGCAAAAGCACTACAGGGTGCTGCAAATTTTTCCACCATGTAGGAGAACTAGAGCATGAATTCATGTGCAAAAAAAGGGTTGACTTGCTCTATCAAGGGAACATGTAAAGTTTCTCCAAAAATAAGAAATAAAAGGGCCTCATTGCTTGGATTGCACCCCCTTCAGTGAGAATTCCTTCCAAGACAACTTATCAGAAAAAAATATGCATGGATCCCATTTCGTCAACTATAAATATCCAAATACTGTTTCTCCCTTTGGAAATTTATCATTCCCAATAATGCCAGGGTGCCAAGGTATTTTACGCCTCATTCCACTCATCAGTAAAAACAACAAAATTCCATCATCATAGAAGATAAAAATCATAATGGGGAAATTATGCCACCGCATAAAAAATTGAGAACTCCCCGTGCAACATTGGAGATTTGTGAGTCTTCTCCACCCAACATAAAATTATTTGTGTACTTGATGCATACTAGCACTGAATCTCCCTATTTTGTTGCTGCAATGACACAGGTGTGATTCCCATGTCTCAAGACAACTATAGGCATCCTCCCACAACCATATATTCCCAAATTTCTCACAGTAAGATGATGTATCACTATTTTCTCCAAGAAGGCAAGCAAGAAATACAAATAAGTGTCCCCTCATCCAACCTGAGACGACACTGAAACTCCAATCAAAAAGTCCATGTGAACACTTCCAATTGCTCAACTCTATGCCGCTAGTCAAAGGGTACAAGAATCCATCCAACTGTGTGGATATCTTCCACCAAGAACACCTTATGCAAGATATTTTTCTCATGAACCCCTCTCAGAAGTTTGCTTGCTCAGTTGCCTTCCATCGCTCATGAGCAAAAGTTTTTCTGCAAGAAGACTCCATGTGTGACATGTAATATTCCACCCTATCCATATGTGGCTAAATGGAATCAAGTGACAAAAATATGTGCATATGTGGCTGCTGGGAGGGTGATGGTGCACTCAACAAGTCATCATGAAAACCTAGGAAAGCCTCCAACTCTTCCTGTAGCACCAACAAGGAAACTTCCTTCTCCCAATTTTCATCCCCACTTAATGAAGATGAAATAGAGGTGTGGATAGAATTGTGAATCAGATATCTACAGTACATATCCATCCCACTTATGGCTACCTCTTCTTCCTCTATGGATGATCCAACTTAGGTGAGCTCATCTGACTCTTCCATGGAGAAGAGACTCTCTCCAAAAAACAACTCCAATTTTCTCTGGAAAAGGTCAAGTACTGTGTTATCCTCAAACTTGTCTACACAGTCCTCAAGCACATGCAAAACCAAGTGCATCTCATGATCCACCATCTCATGAGATTCCTCCATATGTTCAGGAATGCAATCAACGTTGTGAATATGGCTGAATGGTGTGTAGGAGGGTAGGTGAAATATTTGCAACTTCTCATGAAGTTGCTCTATCTCCATATTGGATTCTTGGAGTGCACTTTGAGTGCTCTTCAAGGAATATTGGGTGGGAAAAAATTCTTGTGTGATCTTGCAGATCTCTTCTTGATACTTCAAGAATTCCCCATACAATAACTCCACAAGCTCAAGCAGACTGTCTCTATCAGAAAGAAACTACATAAAATTACCTTTGGTACTTGTCATGGCCTTCTGGAACTTATCCATGTCTTCAATGGAATATTTATCGTCCAACTTCCAATAGAGATTTGTCATCAAATTATAGGTTCTATGGAGAGTGTGTAGGGCCTCTTTTATTTTTCACTCACTCATCTTCAATGACCTTGCAATAAAATGAGGTTCTTGCAGATGAACCTCTTCTTCTTCCCTCTCTCTGGGATCAAATTCATGGAACTCTAGTGGTGAAGTGGAAGTTGATCTTGACACATTTTCTTCAAGTGAAATATCTATGTCACCAACATAGAGAGATGGCCATCCCTCAGTAGATGTCTTGGTGAAATTTGAGCACCTATTAGTAGGCACTCCTTCAACTATGTCTAGAGTGTTTCTCATCCCTCTGGATTGTTTTTCTACATCACTGGTGGTAGGGTCAAGTGAATGAACACTATGCTCCTTTCTTGCACAATTCTCACCAGTAAGGATTTTAGTTGTGTCTTTCATGGCTGCAACATATTTCTCTTTATTCCCATGGGACACTTCTCCTTCTCCTTCACTGCAAATACCTTGCAGTAACTTGTGCTTCTCTTCATGAATCCTTATTTCAGCCTTCCTAGTTGCAAGACTAGGTGGTTCTTGGACCTTCTCACTGATGATAGGGAGATGTGAATTCTTACCATTATCAAGCTTCACTTCTTATGCAGCTGCAACTTCATCTTGCTGAAATAGAGTGCAAAAATATGAATTGTGTTCATCTTTCTGCATCAGATTTTTCTCCTTCAGATTTCTTAGTTCACACCCAACTGGTGGGGGATTGTATTCCACTTCATTAGGAGATTCAAATGATTAATTAATATCTGATATTTCTTCTTATTTTGGATCTGATACAAAATATTCCTTCACCATATTATCAGCATTGACATCCTCACCCTTCTTTGCACTGATTGTGTGATCACCAACATGGAAACTAGGAGTGAATTTATCTCCCTCACAATTGGCCTTCCTTTTGCAGTCCTCGGATGCAAGTGAAGGATTTTTATCTTTGCATGGATCAGATGGTTGCAGGTGTACATGGATGCTGAAAAAATAATAAATTTAATTATCCATGTTCTTCACCTTATCCTCTATCTATAGAGATACTTTGGTGGCCTGCTCTTCCACCAAAATTTCCGGTTCACACCAAAGCAATGTGACCTTGTTTTCTTCTTCTTTAGGTGGCTCCAAATGTGATTGTAATTATGATTTGAAATATCCTTCTAGATATGATCCAAAAGGTGTCTATACACCCACACATGAGCCAACATCTATGTCAGGGATCTGCATATCACCCACAAATAAATTGGAAGTGCATTCATTCTCCACACTACCAACAACCAGATTTTTGACTGTTGGGTCTTCATTTGCACATGCATTCTCTTCATCTTCTTTCAAGAAACTTGATGTTTCTTAATCTCGAGTGGTCCTCCACTCACAAATCTTGGACACTCTGTTAGAATAAAAACCAAGCATTCTCCTAATGCTTTGGCAAGCAAATGGATTTGATGAATCTTCCATTTTTGCTCCAGGTGGTAAACCACTAGTATCCACTTTCTTGCGCACTTCATCAACCATATGTGCAATAATTATTATGTTTTCCCCACCATGGGGATATATGAATATCTTCTATATCTTCATAATACATAAATCTCAAAAAGATAATACCTCCCTTATCTCTTCTTTCAAGGCACAATATTCCATGAAATACCGGGAAGATTTCTTAAAGTTCTTGCTATTGAAAACTTGACCACCGACACTAGCATATTTCTGAAAAATGGATTCATAATAATATGGAGGCATGAAATCATCAAAAAAATCCCTAATTAATCTACCTAATGTACTGCATTTGGGCTCTTCATAATATTCTTCTTCATACTACTCAATGTATTCTTCAATCATTGGTAGCAACCTCATAACTGCAACTGGATTTAGTGATTTGCAAAATTTTATTCACTAAGAGATTACCTTCCACATGGGTGGAGGAAAGTTATCTGATACCACTATAATGTACCCAATTCATATTTCAGAGATATTAAATCTAGGCACATACTTGGTGCATAAAACTATCAAACAAGGTGCTAGGAAATTGGTAGTTTTGACTGAAAGGACTCAACTGAAAGGGATTCTTCACTAAATGTACTCAGAGATATGATACCACTGTAATGATCCGATGTCTGATATTATGATAATATCACTAAATGTTTCTGCAATTTAAATAAAATTTCTGATATTACACTTGCAAACACTCAGTAAATTTCTGACTAGGGAAATGAAAGTATTTTGCAGAGAAATTTGTATGCTAGGGAGATGGTAGGGGAAAGAAAAAAAAGGAAAGTTTAGAAAATTGAATTCATTTCCACAAGTGCATTTATATTGGCAACCATTCAGGTTTCATTTTCTTCTATGCGGAAACTTAATCCCCCGCTTCTAGGTCACCCGACTGTGAAACTAGGGATATTTATTCAGTCCTTTTGACCAGGGGTTTGGGGAAAGGAAAAAAGATTTTATCAGGCTGTCATAAAAAATAAAATATGGTTTGGGACAGTTTTTAACAGATCTAGATATCTCTGGAGAGTTTAGGAAAGAATTGGGGTTTTTAGGCAATTTTGGCCTAGGGAAGTCTTGCGCAATGGAGGCTCCCAAAAAACTGTATGAAATCAACAGATTTATGATATGGAAGTATGTATGGGTAGGTGGGTCTTTCACTAACACATAGCAACATATAGAATCGAAAATGACTGAATATAACTCTCTAAATTGAAAGAACAACTAGACTAGTCAAATTTAACTAGTAATCTAGCTAGGGTGTGTAAGTAAGCTTGGAATTCGTAACAGAACTATATTATAACTGATAAATGCATTTGAAAGAGATTTATTGCAACCTAAAAGAGATAAATATAAATATTTAATGAACAGATTTATTGCAACCTGAAAGAGATAAATAACAATATTTATCAGCTGGTACAAATAAAAAATAAATATATTGACTGTGATTACATCACAGGACTCAAAATGATGGGCAAGAGGGCCAAAATTGGACATGAGAGTGACTAAGAACGTAGGTGAAGCTTGGGATTCACTACAACTTGAATTGGCTGAGATGGAGGCTGAAAAATATTACTGATAAGAATTCACTGGCTGAACATTATGTGCTCCATACCAACAAAGAGAAGGGAATGTGAATGAAAGAGTAGGGAAAGGAAGGTTTGGGGCTCATCTCCCAAATCTCTGAGGTGCATCACTAAGAAAACTATGCTCACATAGCATCAATCAATTAATTCATCAATAAAACTATGTGAATGAGATTTAATTTTTATTTAATAGATCTCTGGGTGACCAATTTAGAAAGTAAAGGCAATAGGTGACCTATGAGAGAAAGTCATCCTCCTAGAAGCCCTAACCCTAGCCACATATGCACCATCCTTGAGAAAATTGGAATGTAGGACCATGTGGAGATGTTTCCCTGTCCAAGTCATCCATCTGACTTAGAAAATGTGCCCTCCTTGGTCAAAGAGTTACTGCTTTTATCCTTGACAGCTTTATGCTTTTCCCTGCTTTTGAGACCGAGTCTCCAAAATGAAACTGCGCCCTCCTTTGCCAAAACTTTCTTGCTTTTGTTATAACAAATTTTTTGAGTGTCCAAAAGGAAACTGCGATCTCCTTTTCCAAAACTTTCCTTATTTTGTTATGAAAACTTTTGCCATACCTCTTGGGCACTTTCCCTTTCCTCTTTGACTGCTTTTGTCATAGAGTTTCCAATTCTTTCACCTTGGCAAGTTGACTTTCCCAATGCACCCCCCTTACATGGAAAACTCATTTCCACATCATTAAACTGCATAATAAAATAATAATGATGAATAGAAATTATATGCATGCCTCAATAATGTTTATTTAGCAAACATTCCCTAGGAAACTTAATTAATTCCATTTAGTCTCCCTAGGTGTTTAGCATGGTCCACAATTTTGTTGGTCAATTAGGTGGGGACATGAAAACTGATTCAAAGGCCATGCAATGTCACTGAAGCCATGTATGAACCATCGATATAAATTCACATAACCAAGAAAACTTCTCAGTTCATGAATGTTTTGAGTAATGAGGCAATCTTTGAGGATATGTACTTTTTCTAGGTTGACATATTGAATGCTTACATAGTCAATTACATATCCCAAATATTTGACGTTGGTCATTGCAAATGAGCATTTTTACATGTTCAGATATAGTCAATGTCGCTGGAGAGTGTCGAAGACTTGTTGAAGTTGTTTGACATGTTCTTCCCATGATCGACTAAAAATAAAGATATTGTCGAGATAGATAATGACACACTTGTCGATGAAAGGTCGTAGAAGGTAATCCATATATCTCATGAAGGTTGCAGGTGCATTGGTTAAGCCGAAAGGCATTAATAACCATTCAAACAATCCTTCCTTATTATTGAAAGTAGTTTTCCATACATCAGTGGACTCAATTGGAATTTGATGATATCTCGATTTAAGGTCAAGTTTCGTAAAAAAATTAGCACCTTCTAGACTTTCGATGAGTTCATCTATCCGTGGAAGAGGGTATATGTTATTTACTAAAATATTTTTGAGAGCCCAATAGTCGATGCACATGCGCCAAGTCTCATCTTTCTTTGGAACTAGGACAACTAGACTTCCACAAGGAGAGGAGTTGGGGAAAGTGTGACCTTTATCAATCAAATCCTAGATTTGCCTACGAATCTCTTTGTTCTTGAGAGTGGATCTTCTGTAAACAAATGCATTAGGTAATGAAGAACCAATAACAAGGTCAATGGAGTGTTTTACCCAACAATACAGAAGTACTTCGTCTAGATCTTTGAATACTTTCTGATATTCATCGAGAATATGGTCAATATGTTGTTGTTGTCGAGAGCTACATTGATCGGTGAGTTGACTTGTTGCTACAGTATTTTTTGGAATTATGAGGCTTTATCATAATCAATGCAAACTTTTGAGGATGGTTGATAAGCTTCTTCATTTGTTTGGCAGATATTGTTAGATTTTTATCATTCAAGCTAGCATTATCTTTAGGATCTTTAACTGAGAGAATAACAAGCACAGCAATCAAACACAATAGACGATAGACACAAAGATTTTCCTCACGGAAACCATAAAGGAGAAAACCCTGCAACTTCCTCAGAGATAGAATTGGCACCAAAAGTAAAACCCAAAAATAGTAAGATGATCTCCCGATAGTAGTAGTCTCTCTCTCTTGTCCCGAATTCTTCTTCCCTCTCAGTTATGCACTACAACTGAGTGTGAGTGAATGTGTGATAAATAGAGAAACTCACTCTCTATTTATACTAATTCCTGACTTGAAAATAACTCACTAGGGATGACTTCTCTAGGAGAGTCTAATAACCCTAGGGCCCCACAACTACATGGACTTTAACCCTTGATCAATAGGAAGGATTACCCTTTATGACTTTACATGGCTTGTTTACATTATTGAATCTCCTGATAGGAACATCGGTGCATGACATGAGTCAATTACCATTTACAGATACTTCCTGGAATAAACATCGGGGTACAATACATAAAATATACAAGTGAATACATTCCGAAGTTACAAATACATCAACACTCCCTCTTAACTAGGAAAGTATTCTCTCGACACAATTTATCAGCACAAGTCTTCTTCTCTGTATCATCTAGATCATCATCAAGTTCTCTTCATCTTCAAGTCATCTTCATATTCAAGTCACCTTCATCTTCAAGTCATCTTCATTACTGGATCTGGATAATCACTAGATCATCACTGGATCTGGATACTCACTAGATCATCACTAGATCTGGATCATCACTGGATCTAGATCATCACTGGGTCATCATAACTCGATCTGGATCATCTCTGTATCTAGATCATCATCATAGGTGTTATCTCTCGATTCTTCTCGTCATAGGAAGTTCTACAGAGCCAGCCCTTTTTCATGCTGGTTGTAGGCCTAGCCTCCATGTAGGTCTTCTTTAGCGCTTATATCTAACCCTAAGTTAGAATGGCCCACCCAGCACTTACATCTGACCATGGGAGGAACACATCTAATAACCATGTCAGAAAGGCACACCCAACACTCACATCTGACCATGGAATGAACACATCCACCACCATGTCAGAAAGGCCCAGCACTCACATCCACTGGCATGATAGGAAACACCATCTATCATCCAAGGAAAGGCTCAACACTTACATCTAATGGCATAACAAGACACACCATCTACTATCCAGAGAAAGGAACAACAGTTATATCCTCTGGCATAACAGGACACACCATCTACTATCTAAGGAAGGGCTCAACGCTTATATCTACTGGCATGGTAGGACACACCATCTACCAAAGAAAGGCTCTGCACTTACATCCGTTGGCATGATAAGACACACCATATATCATCCGAGGAAAGGCTTTGCACTTATATCTGTCGGCATGATAGGACACACCATTTATCATCCGAGGAAAGCCTCTGCACTTATATCTGATCATGTGGGAGCCAATCCCACAATCATATTAGAATGGCTGTACACTTACATCTGATCATGTGGGAGCCAATCCCACAGTCATATCAGAATGGCTGTACACTTACATCTGATCATGTGGGAGCCAATCCCACAGTCATATCAGAATGGCTCTCATCTCTAGTCTGAGTATTCCTGGTAACTGACCTGGTGCCTCCATTCTCCCAGAGAATGGCCTTCAACACTTATATCTAATCATGTGGGAACACATCCCTCAATCACATTAGAATGGATTTGCACTGATCATGTGGTGACACAAACCAAAATCATATCATAGCATATCTGCACTTAAATCTAACCATGGAAGGAACCAATCCTCTCACCATGTTAGAAGGGCTCATGGATTCATCACTTCCCCTTGGAAGGAACCTCGATCTGGAGAAAACCAAGCTTTTCCCTGAAGTACTCAAACTTCACTCTGTCCAATGGCTTGGTCAACACATCAGCTATCTTCTCATTCGTTGCAACATACTGGAGCTTTACTGCTCCTCTCTGCACCATATCAACCCTGATATAGTGATATTTGATCTTGATATGCTTCGAATTGTCATGGAACATCGGGTTCTCAGACAACTTCACAAAACTCTAGCTGTCGCAATATATACAAGTAGCATCTAGCTGGAGATCAAACAAATAAGATAGTAGCTTTCTAAGCCACACTGCCTCACAGCTATCCGAACAAGCTGTGACATACTCTGCTTCGGCTGTACTCAGTGCCACATAGGACTGCTTCCTACTAAACCAAGAGATCACACCTGATCCCATACTGAACCAGCACCCTGAAGTGCTCTTCCTATCGATGGCACTGCCTGCCCAATCTGAATGAACATAAATTTCCAGGTTAATCTTCTGACCAGTCTTATACTTGAGCCCATAATCAACTGTACCCTTCAGGTACCTCAGAATATGCTTTGCAGCCATCAAGTGAACATGTCTAAGATCTGTCAAGAACTGGCTCAATGTGTTCACAGCAAAGCAAATATCTGGTCTTGTATTTTCCAGGTACATCAAGGACCCAATCATCTGATGATACATCATAGCATCAACCGCTTCTGATGAAGCATCACTCAGTAGCTTTAGGTTCAATGCCATAGGTGTGTTCATGGCCTTGTAGTCCATCATCCTGAATCTCTTCAGGATCTCTACTACATACTTCCCTTGTCCCAGGGAAATTCCATCTGCACTCTGCCACACCTCCATGCCTATAAAGTAGTGCATCATACCCAAGTCCTTCATCTCGAACTCGGCAGCAAGCTTCCTCTTCGTATCAGCAATCAACTCATCCATACCTATTACAAACAGATCATCTACATACAGTAGGTGTATCACTGGGTTCCCTTATTCAATCTTGTAGTAAAGATTGGAATTTTCTTTACTCTTGGTAAATCCCAAACTGGATAGGAAGCTATCAATTCTGCTGTACCATGTACTAGGTGCCTACAGGGCTTTCTTCAATTTACACACATGAGTCCCCCTTTCAGGTGTCTCAAAACTGAGTGGCTACTCCACATACACTTCCTCTTCCACTACACCATTCAAGAAATCAGTCTTGACATCCATCTGCTGTATCTTCCATTTCATCACTATAGCCAGAGCAAGTATTGATCTGATGGAAGTGTATCTGGATACAAGTGCAAAAGTTTCTTCATAATCTATTCCTTCTTTCTGGGAGAAGCCACAAGCCAAAAATATTGCTTTATATTTTTCTATGCTACCATCTGCATCATGCTTGATCTTGTAGATCCACTTGGAAGTCACGACATACTTCCCCTATGGTCTAGGGGCAACATCCCATACATCATTCTTCATGATCGACTGGTACTCCTTGATCATAGCATCCTTCCATTATTTCTTTTCTGCCACTTCTTCATAGTTGGAAGGTTCTTTATCAATGATGTCACATAACATGGATACATAACCGGAGCAAGACCTAGTTCTTTTCCTCTCTATGTGTATTTCTTCTGGAGCCCCATATATTTCTACACCTTGATAGCCTCTCGTACCCATGCAGGTTTCCTCTTGTGAGGATTCTTCTCTTGGGGTGGATCTACAGGTTCCTGGGGTTCTTCTATTTCTCGATCTTCATCTTGATTTGTATCATTCATAGTTATATCTTGAATTCTGGGTACTTCTGTTTCTTCAGAGTCTTCAATTGGTCTCTTTCTAGATTTGTTGTAAGCTGAATCTTCATCAAAAGTTACATCTCTACTTATGTCAATATTCTTGAATCCTAGGAAGTATATTCTTTAAGATTTTGAGCTTTCACTGTATCCCAAAAATATACCCTTATTTCCAAAGGGATCTAACTTTGTCCTCTTTTCTTTTGGAATGTGTATGTATACAGGACAGCCGAATATTCTGGGATGGATGACTTTTGGGTTCTTGCCGAAAAATACTTCTTCAGGTGTCTTTTTCTCGAGTACTCTGTGTGGAGTTCGGTTCTCTACATACACTGTTGTTCTGGAAGCTTCTAACCATAGATGCATGGGAAGCTATTGATCGTGAAGCATGGCCCTTGCAGCTTCCATGATCATTCTATTCTTCCTTTCTACAACCCCATTCTGTTGTGGATTATATGGAGTTGTTAACTCCCTCTTAATCCCTGAATCTTTGCATAATTATTTGAATTCATTTGATGTGAATTCTCTGCCATTATCCGATTGAAAGGTATTGATCTTCTTTTCTGTGTGGTTCTTGATCAAGGCTTTGAATTCCTTGAACTTGGTGAATACTTCATCTTTGTTCTTCATGAATTATATCCACATCTTCCTAGAAAAATCATCAATAAAAGAAACATAGTATACATACCCGCTTAATGAACTGGATGACATCAGACTGCATACATCAGAGTAAATGATTTCCAAGATTCCTTTTGCCTTGCTCTTGCTACTTGGAAATGTATTCTTTGTTTTCTTTCCTTTCGCACATCCTTTGTAGACACCATCATGTTTTGTTTGTATTTCTGGAAGACCTTCAACAACTTTGCTTGCAAGTGGTAGTGCTCTATAGTGCACATGTGAAATCCTTCTATGCCAAAGTTCATTTGGTTCTACTGAGTTATGAACCAAAGCTTGTTATGGTTGGCCCTTCAATTTGTATAGACCTCCTTCTTGTTCCCCAATCACTACCACATCATCAATAGTCTTTCCCTTTGGCCACATAAGAACTTGGCCATCTACAAATGCAACCCTCATGCCTTTTGCATCCAATGCAAATATGGAGAGGAGGTTCTTCTTTAGTCCTAGTACAAACAATACATCCTTCATATTCATAGACTTTCTAGAGTCTAGCTTATAGGAGGATTCACCACTACCTTTTATTGGATACTGGTAGTCATTCCCAAGTTTCACCTTGTGAGGTGACTCATGTTCATATAGTTTCACAAAGGATTCTTTGAATCCCGTCATATGTTTGGAAGCCCCACTATCTATAATCCAATCATTGCTTCCATGTGTGATAGTTCCTATGAGGGCGGAAATCAAAACATATTCTTTATCACTTGAAGAATCATCACTTTCTTGTCTGATTCTCTTTGTGGAAGGTTCATCATCCTTTGCAACATGAGAATGATGTCTTCTCTTGTTTCCCTTCTTCTTGTGAGAGCTATTTTTGTTTCTAGGACAATCTCTGGCAAAGTGTCCTCTTTCATCACATGTATAGCATCTGAGTTTAGATAAATCTCTGTTAGATCTTCTAGTGTTATCTTTCTGGTGGAAGTGCTTACCTTTGGGGTGATGAAAGTCTCTTATGCTTTTCTTGGAGTGTACTGTGAGAGCTTGATCTTCACTTCCCATATTTTCTTCTCAGGCTATTATTCGAGCTTCTTCTTGTGAGAATTATTCCCACAACGTACTAAACATGACTAGCTTCTTTGTTGCATAAATCCATTGAATGAAGGAGTCCCATGATCTAGGTAGACCATTCAAGGTGGTCATCACAATTTCTGCATTCTCCACTTCTTCATCTACCGCTTCCAGCTTTTCCTTGATCTGAGAGACCCTTGTAAAGTAAGAATGTATGGTCTCTACATTCTAGATCTTTACATTCTTCAATTGGTTTCTTGGAGTCATCTTCTGATTTATGTTCTTTCCTTCAAATAGTTTGGTCAGGGCATCAAACATAGCTTTGGGTGTCTTTAGGGAGGACACCTATGGTATGAGGTGATCTTTAATTGAATCAACAATAATCCTCTTAGCCATGACCAATTTATTTTTTGTAAGGACTTAGCCTCATCTCCTTCTAGAACTGGAACCTCTTCATTGATGTAAGAGTCCAACTCATTTTCTTTCAGGACCAGGGAGATCCTATACTTCTAAGCTCGGAAGTTATCAGCTCCCTCAAGATTTTCATCAAGCTTGGTATGATGAGACATTTTAACTGAGAACCTCAAATGGAAATATAAAATATTTATATCTTACCAGGTTAAGATGTCAAAACTGGATCTGGAGCTGAATCTCTGCAGAGCTGGTTCAGGAGTAGATTAGGGTTTGACTTTCCCAGAGTTCTGTCCAACCAAAAACTTTGATCTTGATTTCTAAACTTCAATTTTGGGGAGGAGATAAATCTATTCCTGGGATCATTCAAAAAATCCACTTCTGTGGAAAGCCCTAATTTCCGGTAGTAGTGTTGGGTCAAAAACTGAAAATGCTCAGAATCAGAGTTTATTTCGACAGAAAGATGTGCCCTATAGAGGAGAGTCAGTCCAAACTTATTTTGCTGAAAATCTGTGCAGAGAGATCCAAAAAATAGGAAGCCCTAGTTTCCGCAGCTGCACAGTGTTTTCTTCTCAGGTTAGCTTTGATACCATGTTAAATTTTTATCATTCAAGCTAGCATTATCTTTAGGATCTTTAACTGAGAGAATAACAAGAACAATAATTAAACACAAGAGAATATAGACACAAATATTTTCCTCGGGGAAACCGTAAAGGAAAAAACCCCGTAACTTCCTCAGAGATAGAATCAACACCAAAAGTAAAACCAAAAAATAGTAAGATGATCTCCCGACAACAGTAGTCTCTCTCTCTCTTGTCCTGACTTATTCTTCTCTCTCAATTACACGCTACAATTAAGTGTGAGTGAATGTGTGATAAATAGAGATGCTCACTCTCTATTTATACTAATTCCTGACTCGACAATAACTCACTAGGGATGACTTCTCTAGGAGAGTCTAATAACCCCAGGGACCCACAACTGTGGGGACTTTAACCCTTGATCAATAGGAAGGGTTACCCTCTATGACTTTACATGACTTGTTTACATTATTGAATCTCCCGATAGGAACATGGGGGCATGAAATGATTCAATTACATTACATATACTTCCCAGAATAAACATCGGGGTATAATACATAAAATATACAAGTGAATACATTCCGAAGTTACAAATAAATCAACATATATCATAGCAACTATTGATGGGGGTTGTCATTCTGGTATACCGTAGCATTAGTTCCAAATTTTGACAATCACTTTTTGTGGCAATGACTGATATGTATTATGTTGATCCCACAAGCAAGGTTTCCTGAACGGGGACCTGGTTATAGAAAGCGGTGCCACGTCATAAATTACTTCATCTTCAAAAGGATTAATAAAGTAGGAAAGTCTGCATTGGCGAGTGATCCTTAGTTCCCATCCATCCTTCATCTAAACGATATTGTAAGGCCGAGGATGTGGAGTAGTGACAAGACCTAATTTATTCACAATATCTTCCAAAATGAAGTTCTTCTGGATACCATTATCCACAATCAGATGTAAGGGATTTTTATGAACCCATATCTGTGTATGGAAGATGTGTTCTTGTTCCTCCTCATCGATGATATCCGAGGCTATCAGAGTGGTTGATGTCTAATCCAAGAGGGTCGATGATTTTAGGTCGGATTGTACCAGGGTTTTGTCGGATAAGTTGGAGGTCAACAATTTTTCCAAAAACGTCTTTCGAGCTTTGCATTCTGACGTATCATGCCATGCCGAATTATGATAACAACACCATTTCCCGGTAGGATCTTGTTGGTTGCAATCCTTCTTGTCTTTCTAAAAATGCTTCTTATGATAATTAGGCTTTGGCGGAGTCAGTTGAGAAGGGTGCTTTTACTTGTCGGAGTCAGCTGATGACTTCTTGTCAGATGTTTGACCTGTCGGCTTATTCGTGAAACGTACTTTTCCTTTTTGTTTAGCTTCAAGATTGGTAGTGTAGTGAAATGCATCTGCAAGCATAGTGACAGTCAGAAACTCCATTTCTTGCTAAATGTATAGGGATAAACCACTGACATACTTTAGGACAAGCAATTTCTCTTCTTCTTGGACGCCAATTCTAGTCATGAGTCGATAAAACACATAAGTGTAACTATGCATAGACTAGTCTTTCCATTGCCTTAGCTGGTGCCACTTCTTATATTGTTGTTCAATATACTTGGGCGAGAAGAAATACTATCAGAAGTACTCGAAAAAACTTACCCATGTGTATGTGGGATCACCTTCCTTTTTTCCATCTTTGTCGATAAAGTCTCCCACCAGCAATGTACAAAGGTTGAAAGGATGCAATGGTGATATTTTCTGCTTCAGAGAGTTGATTCACAGAGTAGTATGATTTCGATTGTTGAACCCAATTGTCGATGGATTCCACGTCAATATTTCCTTCAATATTTTGTATGTCCAGATTCATTTGCACTTTGAAGGGGTTGATTTTATCAGAGTGGGGTTTCATCGAGGATTCTCCCGATATCGAAGTGAATCACAAGAGAATCTCACTAAACTGGACGAACATTTCGGTTCATTGTTGAGCCAATGATTTTTCTATGAGTTGCTCTGTCTTATCAGTTGCATGTCTATTGTCTGCTTCTTTAGACATCTTTTCTGAAGTCGAAGATAGTGTCTACTTGTGTTGCTGAGTTTGCAAGCCTATTTGAACATGGATAAGTTAAATAACTTCAATAGAAGTGCTTATGTAACTTAAGATCTAAACAAGTTCAAGCTCTGATACCAATGATCCAGGTCATGCCTAAGTGCACACTGGGGACAACAGTTCGACTGAAGGAGTCGAGCACTGTTATGGTAGAATCTTAAAAGAATAAGTAAAGCAGGAAACATGCTACATAGACAGAAAGTATGCGCAAAGACAATATGCAAGAATTCGAACCAATTTCTATTATTACTTCTTCTCCATGAAGGTTGATTGATTGTTACGATAGTGTAAATGTTTATATAGATTGTTGAGACGCTTGGGTGACTACCTGCTATGTTCAGTTACAAAGAAGTTATAACAATTCAGAAATTCAACCGTCGCAGATGACTGGAAGACAGAGAGACAATCTGTCGATGTTCGATAATCGTAGGTGCCGACAAGGCATGTCAAGATGTTGTATGTCAAGCGTGAAACTTGTCGAGGTTGTCAAAGTCAGTTGTGTCGAGGTTTAGACTTGTCGAAGTCGATACTGAACCTGTCGAAGTCGATTGTGTCGAGGTTCGAACTTGTCGAAGCCAATACTGAACTTGTTGAAGTAGGTTGTGTCGAATTAGTTGAAGTGCTATACTTTGTCGAAGTTTGAAAACATGCCAATTGCTGAGTGGATCAGTTAGATTTAAACAATGTGTTTAATTCTAGTTAAAATCCATAATATTTCATTGTTGTTACCTTTTCTCCTAGAATCATATATACCAACATATGTGTTTGTTAGACTTAAACAATGTGTTTAGTTCTTGTTAAATTCTAGAGTATTTCATTGTTGTTACTTTTGTTCCTTGTTAATGTTTCCAAATTTATTGAAGATTTTAATGTAGTGAGCTCTTTATTGGTTTTAGAGATTGGGCTTTCTTATTTTTATTTTTTTAAAGTTTAAATCAAGTTCCAAGGATTTTCTATTTGTTTTTAGATTTTTAGTTATATTCATAAAATTATGGGTTGGTATTTAAAGGGACCATAATTCTAATTGATACATTATTCTTTTCAAAATATCAATCTGAATGGAGATTCTTACTCATGTACATCAATATGAATTATGTTTTAACAATATTTTATGTTAAAATTACTTTTATTTATTTGTTTAAAAAATGTTCCACTCATTATTAATTAAATTTTTAAAATCATATTTTATTTAATTGTTTCAAAATATTACACTCATTATTAATTAAAATTTTAAAATCATATTTCTTTAATTGATTGTTTTTATTGTTGAAATTACTACTATTATTATTCAACTTACTATCGATTTTTAGAAACTACACTATTGTTAATATGACTAACTTATATTATAATATATCAACCGCAATATGTGATTCCATAACAATGTTGCATTATGAAGAATGAGGTTCCTAACAAATTAGGTACATGACACTTGTATCATAACTTTAAATAATAATAATATTTAGAGTATATTTATTTTTTTGGAGAATTTTATATTAAGTTTATAACACTTGTATCATAGTTAGTTCTAGAGGCTAGCTCAAGTGGTTGAGTGTTGTAAGTTGTAAGTAAAAGGTATCGAGGTCAAATCTTCGGGTGGCTATACATTATTATATAAGGATCTCACTTGATGTCTCCATCAGGTTAGCTCCATAATCAGAGCGAACTAGGTAAGGCCCCTTTAGATGAACCCCTGTGATTTCTTCAAATGAACATAGCATCCCCACTAGAGGGTTTATAAACCACATTTGAAAAAACACTTTTATTACCATTCTAAACCATAACAATATTTATAGCATATTTATGTTATAAAAGATTAAGCAATAACAATATTTATAGCATATTTATGTTATAGGAGATTAAACAATAACAATCTTTATAGCATATTTATGTTATAAGAGATTTTATACTTAAGTTCATAATAATGATATTAGAGCCATTTTTTGGTCTCGTGAGTAACAACATTCATGACAGATATGGAAGATTTCCCTATCAACATAAAAATGTAGAGAAATGGTAATGTTCTATTTATCCTGATTGATATCTACCTCAAATTTATGAGAACATTATATTATATTAAGAAATCTATTAAAAAAAATTTCCTCGATCATTGTTATAATTTCAAGATTTTTTTAAATGAATCCACGATAGTTCATTGCATAGTGATGATGTTAAATATTCTTACCTAATAGATAGTTCTCACATGGAGTGCACTATTTTGGAAAATAAATTGATGAAATCCACGTCAAAGGGTATACTTCTTAATTTTGATACCATCAAACATAATATAAAAAAGCTAAACATAAATCTTGGGTGTTTATCTTCAAGTGGTAGACACCTCGGAAAGCATTAAATTTATTAAAAAATAATTTAGAATATATTATAAAAAAACATAATTAAATAATAAAATTATTTAATAAAAAGTTTATTAATAAATTAATTTTCTATTATATTTTTAACAAACAAATTATTAGTGAATTTTTTTCAAAAGAATAAAAATGTTTCTTACTATTCATAAATTGAATCAAATAAACTACGATGAAAACATATCCCAGAATAGTATTCAAATATATGACATATAATATGAATGTAATGTATTATATTATAATCCACCAACATTTATTTTATTATAACATAATTATTTTTCACTCTATATATATGTAAACTCACAAATACTAATCTTCTCCTAGACTGTGGGAAAATAGGTGGTAAAAATGACAAAAAGTATATATACAGACCCTTTAATAACCCAAAGATTAGTCTATGCAATGTGAGGGTCATTGGTCAATAGATCATATAATGACCTTCCTCCACCAATATATGGTTTATGTATTCTTTGTAATGCATTAGTCCTTCTTGAATCCCAATGCCCTACTTTGAAAAAAGGTTTGCCTTCTTATTGAATTCCCAAAAAATGTGCCTATAGCTGATAGACGAAATTTTTTTGTGAAGATCTTTGATCCGTTGTTTCCAATGTTCTAATACTATGACTTTCAGCTCTTGTATCCTAATGATCCAATCCACCAACACCTTAGAGTTACCGAATATCTTAATAGTGGTAATCCCCATATTGTGCATGAAATACAATAAACCCCATAAAGAAAGAAGTTATACACAAGTATTTGATCCCTTGCCACATCCAAACCAGAACTAAAGATGAGGATTTATGTTTAGGATAAGCTATATCCCTACCCCATAGGACCTGTTGGGAGACTCCATAAAAACAACCATAACTGTAGCATGATTTGAAGTAACAAGAGGGATTCTTGGGTTCCTCTATACCCGTTGAACACATAATTGTAGATTGATTTGAAGTAATAGGAGGGATTCTTGGATTCCTCTGTACCTATTGATATATTTGATAGGAGGTTGGAAAATTACCTATGATATACGTACAAGCATGCCAAAAGGAAAAGTGGGCACCTTCGAATAAGATCATATTATGATATCACCATACACCCCATATGAAGAATAGTGGGTAAGGTGAGGACTGAGTGACCACTAAAAACCACTGATATAAATAGGCTTCAAGAGTGGCTTGAATCCAATTTCCTCTAATATTCAATATGTTTGAGACATATGCCTAGAGCTAGAGTGTTATAAGATTGGTAATAAATAGGTGATCCACTATTTTAGTTTCCTGGTAACTAAACATACACCATTCGATCCATAAGCACCTTTCTTATAATAATTCTCCCTTGTTATAATCTTGTTAATTTATGCTAACCAAGTGAAAAAATTTATCTTTGATGGATCTTTCCATTTCCAGATGCAATGAGCCCATCATCTTTCCCGATAATCATCAAATTATGATGCGATGCACTCATATGCACATTTGGTAATAACCTGCCCATCCGACGTATTCCAAGACCAAATAATTCGTTCCTCAGTATTCACCAATTGGATACCAGGTTGATGAAGAATAGTTATAAACAATTCCTACTCGGAAGCAATCGGTGGATCTAATTGCAAATTGATAGTTGATAACCAATATTCTATACCACTTGCAAAGTCCGGTCTCCTGGCATGAGTAAGGAAGTAGATACCTTTGAAATGCAAGGATTACAAAGTAGTTGTAAATAGTCTATAGCCTTTCGTACCTCCTATGAAAGAATCAATCCCTATTTGAACCTAAAATCCATTCCCAATCTGCCATGCCAACCATTAATTCCAATAAACCACACCAAATATCAGATACAACAATGCCCTTCTTATTAACCTTTCTCAACCAATCAATAGCAAAAATATCTTTTAGATATTTACTCCTGATAAACGATCCCTATAAACCATGGTCCATAATTTCTCGTCGTAAACTCTTCATCGCCAAATCCTTACTAACTCAAAATATATTCTTAATGCCCAGGCCCACGAGAATCTTCATCTTAGCCGAAGCTTCCCAAGCCGCCAAATGTATACCATTAGACAATGCAAATCCCCACCAGAGAAAGTTGAAAACAATTTGACGAATAAGAGAGAAATATATTTCGAGATTTTAGCAAACCTATTATTCATTGCGAAAATTAAACAGCTTGCTGCGCAACCTTAATGCAACGACTGCTGCGCAACATGCCATTGGATCTTGTTGGAGGAGCTATTTGCTGAAACTTTTGTCTATATTCCTAATTGACAGAGGAGTAGAGAATATTGTCAAACCTCATCCATCACTGATCGAACCACCACCAAATACCAACTGGGTAGAGAAGCAGAAAGCATGGGAGAAGTTCATTGCCGAAAGGGAGTGGGAGTACTTCTTGAACAAATAGACAAAAATATCCGAGCTTACTAAAGCGTCGGGTAGGATATGGGGGGGTAGATGGTCATGAGTCAGGGTAGAGTAGAAAGATTCTAGTCAATGACAGAAGGAACCACCAGCAATGAAAAGTTGGGAGAAGAAAGAAACAACTCGAATAGTGACACGCAAGAGCACTCTGTATTTGCAGAAAATTGAGAGAGATAAGAGGCAGAAGAGAAGGGAGGAATGCAGGGAGTAGGCCATTGTGCTACAGAGAAGAATGACTACCAGGGTGACAACACATGAAGGAAATCCATCAGAGTTGGGTCATGACCGACAAGAAGCAGGCATAGATGATGAAGAAGTTTCACCAATGGAGGAATACTTGTGGATAGAGTAGCGAGAAGCTCTCTAGGTTGAGATACCCCAAGATATAAGACCTCTATCTTCGATAAACTTGAACTTGAGCTCACGAGTGCAAGCAATTATCGAAGAAGACCTCAATCTAAGATCTGGTGAGTATGATGTCTGGAGCCGACTAGATGACGAAGGAAATGGTGTTGACCATTTGGTAATCAGTCGGCCTTAGGAAGGAAACTGGTTTACATTCTAATCGTACCCATACAACCAAAGTATCCACTTACTCTACCCAGGACATTGAAGGAGCACCCCCCTTCCAAATACAACTTTAGGAAATACAGAGCAGTGAGACCCACAAAGAAGAGTATTCAAGCTTCAACAATTGGCTTCCACATCGACAGAATAAGTCGAATTAATCTGAAAATTTGTCAGAAAGGAACCAACAAATAAACCTACTGACGAGAATGAGATTTCAGTCGAGGCTAGATGTGAACAAAGAATCACATAGAATATCCCACCATAACCACCACCTTCAGAAGGAGATTCCATCGCCGATGACATGAGGCACGACATAGCACACATCCCCCTCTATGAGGGTGATGAGGATCCCAGACGACATTGGTTTGTTTGTGAATCGACATGGGAGGCTAATGCTGTAACTAGTTGTTGAGGCCTAGAAAATCATAGGTAACAACAGTAGGGATTCTCCCCAATAAACGTTCCCAATCAGCTCATTATTGTTTGGTATGGGAAATCCGCCTGGTTTACGGTGTGGATACCGTAGGTCAAGTAACGGTTAAAATGCTTATTTTACCGGTTGCGGCCTAGCCCACCATTTAGGTGTATTTTTTAGTTTTATGTTTAGGTATGATATGTAAGTGCCTATCTAAATACAATTGATAGAGAAAATGAGGAGTGTCACAATGTGATGCACAGGTTCTTACCTCTCGTCTTACCTCTCTCGCTTCTAAATCATAAACAAAGAAAACTAACTAAAACTCTCTAACCTATCCCTAGGGAGCAATATTGTAATTAGTGTTGAGTAATGTATTGTATAACATGCATTAAGAATGCCACATATAGCTGTTAATATTTATGAATACATGAATATCAATAGACAGATAAACAAAGAGATAGCTCATTGCTAATTAAAACATTCATTACTCAAATATGATTGTGGAAATTTCACAGAAATAAACAGGAGCATATTCATAACATGAAAGAATTCATAAGTCAGAATGATCTCACAGTTCATGGAAATAAGATGAAACATAAATAGTTCACATCCAACTAGCCCATGTCAAGCATTTGAAACCCCACTATGCTTTCTCCAGCCTAAAATATAACTCTTTATTATAAGATGAATTAGTTCTTCTTACAATAATCTTGCACAAATATAGTCTGAAAAAAGGTTCTTTGATACATAAAGTTTGCTTATATTTATACAAAAAAGAAACAACTCTTGGGCTACAATCATGGCCTCTTGGGTTTCCCCTAACCTTTCCTTTACAAATTTTTTGTCTTTTAGCTTATGAGCTCAAAAATATAAATACAATATATTACATTAAACAAATTTCTAAATATTCCAATTAAGATGGTCCTGCTTGCTCATTCATAAATTTTCTCCATGTATTTGCATCTGTTGCTATATTCTCAAAACCAGAATATTCGAGAAATTTGATAGTAATTTCGTGCCTAGCATCCTGGGATTTTACACCCTCTACCTTGGCAGGAATTAAGTGCATCTGGTCTTCCAGCAAGTGGATACTAACAGCTGCATGTGCTATTTCAGTCTTGAGTATCTTTTCATCTAACTCCTTTACCTGTTGAATGGCCTGTTCATCTTCGTTGCATCTTTCTTGTAATTGTTTCAAAAACATTTCATGCTTTGGAAACACTTCTAACCTCTTTGTAGCCGAGGTATGACAACAATTATAAGTTAGGAGCACTCTCCTACATAATTAAGCATAGGCATTCTTTGTTTTCTTCATTGTCTTTTTCAGTTCTTCTGCTACTTTGCTAGCAAAATCGATCAGCTCGTATTCTAGCTTTAACGTATCCAGATCTTTGAAAGATATATCTGTAGGAGATTCCTTGTTCGTTTCTACGCATGTCATCCTTCCCTGCAGAGTTTCTAAGATATCCTGTGTTCTATCCAAAAAATAAGAAGTTGTATTTACAATTTCCTCTAAAATGATGTCTATTTGTTGAAATTTAAAATTTTCTTCCACCATCTGCAGTTGCATTTGATGAATCTTCTTTTGGACCATAAGAGCATGCTTCTTTAAAGGTCAAATATCATTTTTCTGTTCCATAGTGCTCTTCAGTGAAACTGCAAGTGAATTCTTTTGATCCTCCAAGGATGCTATCTTAGTTTCATATAGCTTAGCCTTCCCTTCTACAGTGGTCTTCTGCACTTCTAGCTTTGTCACTTTACCTTCCAATCTGCCATTCTCCTTATTCAATTCTTCAACTGTAACCTAAGCTCATCCCTCTCGGCTTCCAAACTCTGATATTTCTGCTGTAGCTTCCCCAACTCTGCCAAGGTGGTTTGGGAATTGTTCTCTATATTTCCTGCACTTATTACCAAAGCATATTTATCTGCTTGTAAAGTATGACATTCTTCCTTTGATATCTCGACCTCACCGATCATGTCCTCATACTTTATTTTCAAATTATGGCTTTCACTCCTTTCTTTCTTCAAAGTCTCTTTTAGCTGTGTGACCCTTTTCTGAGACTGCTCTAGATCTGTCATGATTCTATCCTCATTATCTCCAGTGGATAGGGTTAGAACTACCCTAGCCCTCGCTATTAATCGTGTATTTTTGTGTGTACCGTGAACCACTATCTTCTCAGTCACCATCACTCCTGGTTTACCCCCAGTGTTCACCTTCTTTTCTATTTGTTTGACAATTCTCTTTTTTTCCTTGTCGTAAAAGATAGTGTTAAAATATGGCACCTCCTCCCATTCAGTGGGTATGAAAGGAATTAAATCAACTACATAAATTGACACTGAACCTTCTCCCACCACTCTATTATAAGGAATAATAGGCTCTAATGGTTCAATATCATAATGACCTTGTCCTTGATCACTAGGGTCTTGTTCTTCTTGTGCGTCTTCTCTCACTCCTTCACCTGCCTTTTCTGCTGGCGGTTTTTTCTTTTGAACATATTATAATATGAACCCTTCACTTTCTGTCTGCTAATTCTATATTTCATCTTCTTCTTTTCTTTTCTTTTCTTCTTCAATATTCTTTGCTACTTATTCAGCTGCTCGTTTCTTTTATTCTTCTTATGTTCTCAACCAGTACTCTGCCTCCTGCACTAGTTTGTTAGCTTCTTCCTCCCTCTTTTTTGCTTCTTCTTCTTCTTTCCTGTTCTGCTTCTCAGCAGCTTTTCCTTTACCACCAACAGTAGCTATCTTCTCCTTGAATCTTTTCCTTAAAGCCATCATGTTCTTATCATTTCGGAAGGTCTCTTCATCCTTATCCTAGAAATTTGTATATTCAAAATGTACTCCAGCTTCTGTGCAATAATAAACAACTTTTCCCTCAGAGTCATTCCTATTGAAATTCATTTCACCGAAGTGAAAATACTCTAATTCCTTGACAAAATCCGATGCATTCATTACCCTGGAAAATTTGTAACTTCCGACAAAAAAGGGCACTCCAGGATAGACTACCTTCTTTTGCTCAAAAAGGAAATTTCCTATCCCGTCAATTTACAACTATCTCACAACCTCTTTATGGATTACATAATCTGTAGCATAACTTAGTAGAGGAGAATGGGCTCTTGAACCACCATACATTCTTAAGTATAGGCCTTCTTCTGTTAGATAATAGCTTCTCAGTGTTCTTGCACATACAATTACTTTCGACCAAGAAAATCAAAGTATATAATGGCATAATTAAATGCTCACAAATGTCCTTATAATGGCTGTAATATTTGTGGGCCCATAATAATTTATAGGACATATACACTGGAGCTCGGTCCTTATCCCAATGGCACTTTAAGGCCGGGAAAGGCTGAGTGCATAGAATGCAATCAATCAAAATAGAACTCACTGGTAAAATTCTGACTTCTTTTGGGACACTCCTCCCAATGCTACGCTTATACAAGCTGAAAGACTGTTGGATACTATACTTTCCCAGTTAAAAATGGTACCTTGTGTAGCAACAAAATAGATAATTGGTATCCAACCCTTTTAAAACGTTTTCCATTAGCTCCTCCAAAAATCCTGTTTAGCATCAAAGCAATAAACCTATATGGAGTACGGAGAGTTGATGTTTCATACTCCCCAAAATGCCTTGTACGGAAGTTTTTCGCTGGTATCATCATCTTCTTGACTGTTTCCACCATGTCTAAATTCATCTCCTTTAACCAATCTTCAGTTAGATAAGTTTGTGCTATTAGTAAATTATATGCCATAGATACATAAGCTGGGCTATATGCAACATAACCCTTCTTTGCGGTATTGGCCAATATATCCCTTGTTAGATCTGCCCTAGGCAGAATCCACCCTATCACCTCTGCACATGGGAACAACTCAGGCCTGGTAGCCACTTTCATAAGGGATGATCTTTCAATGTTCGCATATATGGGCATATCTTCAAAACCAACATCTGGAACACTCTAGCTTGAAATCATCCTATATACCTCTCCCCATTTATATTCTGTCTCAACTCCAGTAATAGCTTTAGTATCTCCATATATGACTTCCACTCTGGTTATCACCTCCACTTTAGGTTCCTCTTCGGTTGCTTGGGATTTCTTCTTCTGTTTTCATGGCATATTGTTGTGTTGATAATTTACCTGTAAACATTATACAACGGAATCTTAGTGTATTTATCTCTATCAAGCGGGGTAGTGAGAAAATAATAAAACAACAAAATCTTACCATTTGATCAATATGCATACTGAAAATATTATTAACACCCACAGCCTTTC
Source organism: Pseudotsuga menziesii (assembly GCA_001517045.1). Taxonomy (NCBI): domain Eukaryota; kingdom Viridiplantae; phylum Streptophyta; class Pinopsida; order Pinales; family Pinaceae; genus Pseudotsuga; species Pseudotsuga menziesii. Next base: position 159,172 of record LPNX010672105.1, on the reverse strand, counting down.
TAAGTGAGAGACTCTTAACAGAGAGAACCTGCAAAATATCCCTCTGTCCCCAAACCTGCTAAAACTACACTAGATTAAACCCTAACCTCTTCTAGGCTCCTAAACAATCTATATGTGCATCTCAACTAAGGAATGGCTCATACCGCCTGTCTTCTCAAAAACAAAAAATCCTCAAACCCTTATAGTTACGCGCCCCTCTCGTATCCCATGGAAACATACTGTCAAAGAGGACACGACTGTCTGACCATAGGCTAAAAACGGAGCAATCAAGAACAAGGCGGTGTAGACAATGAAACACTCGTCTGCACCGTTCCCTAACCTTCCATGAAACTGTCATAGGCATAATCATGGTTGCACAGTGGAAAAGATGGGAAAACCTAACCGGCCAAAATGAAACGCTCACAAGAAAACAGGATGAACCCTCAGTAAAAGAAAAATCACCGTAAGAAAACCACAAAAATGCATAAAACTTTACCTTATCATGGAAAACCTAACCCTATCCACCCTGGCAGATTAAAACAACAACAAAAACCCAAGCATAAAACAAAATCATGAACGAATCCTACCTGCCAACGAAGTGGCGGGCGACTTGGACAAGAGATGACTTCCGCAAGTGTAGAGGAGAACGTATATAAGCTTGACAGTTGCGCGCAATCAATAGGATAGCTACCACCATGAAAATGACAAGTGACATGTGCTCTATGGATTTATAAGCCTCGACTGGGAGTAGACAACTAATACTAGTGGGAAAATATTTTAACCAAACACTGGACATATAGTCTTGAAGGCTTCCGCAACGTCAGACGAGAACAACTCTACTTACTTGGTAATTGGATGGGAAAGTCACATTGGACATCGGAAGCACCAACTTCTTTGGTATCGGCGGGAACCTCACGAAGCTTCGGGTAGACTGGTTACTAATTCTCCGCAATGTCGGCTTGTGGGAAAACTAAATCTTTGGTTCATTCTGAAAAACACAACTGACGGCGAGATTGCCAACTTAACCGGATATCAGAAAAAGATAGTCGAAAGGACACCCGATTCATCGGATCAGCTTTACACTGAAATTCCAGAACATCGGAAAACTATCTCTGAGATCCCACATAAATGGACACCCGATACAACGACTCAGACCCTGGAAGGCTTCCGATAAACACATAGGAAAGATAGTGGACTATGCCTCCACTGTTTCAGAAGACTAGTCAACTAAGCATCCGATATGGGCATGCAAAAAGACTAAGTTTTTACAGAAAAATATTAAGCTCCGAGCAAACCTTGGTAGAAATAAAGCATTCTTAGGCCGTCTAGATATATAAAAAATAAAAAAAGGGGGGACCCTACAAATAAATGTTTTTGGAACAATAGTTGTAGTTACAACAATTGGCGACTACCTGGAGGACACATATCTATGAACAACTTATTTTTTGGATACAAAATAATGTTTTGGTGATATCATTTTATTAGGTTTCTTCAAGATATCTGGATTCCTAAAATGCAAGATTTATGAACTTTAATCATTGATGATAGTCCAATTTTAAGAAGGGGAACCAAGATTTCAAAGTATGGATAACTCTTCTGAGGTTGAAGATATGAGTTTTATTTTACCTCTTCCTTTGGGGGGCTTCCGAATTAAACTCCACAAGATCATAACATATGGTAAACATATATATCTGTTTGTTCCTCATTCCCATGCCAATTTTCACTTTTTGGTGCTTTTGGACTTTTTTCCTTTTGAGTCCTCCCGATTACTTTCTTTCTGAATTTTAATTCAGGCTCCTCTATCCATAGTGTCCTTTATGTGAGAGATATTTAAATTTTAACTCACGGACGGAGAAGAACTTTAACAATCTCATTCATATTGATGTGGTTTAGCATGTGTTTTTTATACATATTTTCCTTTTAGGATATTTTAACTCTTGTTAGCATTTTGGCTTTCAATTTATGGCATGGGATCATTTACATATAATACACTGTTTACCTTGCTTCCTTTATGTGGGTCTTTTTCTATTACCCCCTAGGAAAACTTTTAACAGTGAGATGAATGGAGCCTCAAAATAGTACTCTAGACTTTTATATCCTTAGTTATTTCATAGGGATTAAGCAGGACTTCAATGTGTTCATAACCATTTAGAAAATCTGCTAGTCTTGAAGAATCTTTAAACATTGTATGAGTAAATAATAGCCAGTCTTTGATCAAAGATTTCAGTTTATCCAGAACTCGGATGAACTCCAAAAAACCAAGAGTCGTGCTGATTTATTTAAACATAAACAAACCAAAATTTACAAGCAAAACTCTAAGCAAACAAAAATTACTAAAACTAATTTAAAATAAATCAAATCAAATCGAACCATTTATTTATCTACAAGAAAAAAAATTCAAAATCATTAAGAAAAATAAGGCTTGATAACAAAACCATTGACTGGTGAGTTCTCCTCCCACCCCTGTAAATCTTGCAACTTGTAAGTCAAGGGGCCTATCTTTGCTGCAATCTGAAAAAGGGCCTACCGATAGTTGCTGAAACTTCGTGTGCTTTCCCTTCTCATCATGCGGGCGATCCCACTTAAGAACCAAGTCACCTACCTCAAACTCTTTATTCCCAGCTTTGTGTTTGTCAAACCATCTCTTTACCATTTCTTGTTGATGTTTAAATATTTCCCAAGCTTTAGATCTAGACTCTTCTGACTTCAGCAGATTATAAATTCAGATTTATAGGACTTCGTTGTTAGTACCCCTAGATTCTTGGGCTAATATGGAAGATGGCAACAAAATATGAGGAGGGAGGATAGCTTCTTTCCCATAGACAAGAGTGTTGGGTGACACACCTAAAGAGTTCTTGGGTGTGACTCTATTAGCCCAGACTGCATTAGGTAAAGCTAGATGCCAGCTCCTTTGATTTTCTATCACTTTTTTCTTTAAAATTCTAATCAAATTTTTATTTGTGGATTCTACCAAACCATTTCCTTGTGGGTAGTAGTTTGTGGAATAGTTTATATTAATTCCTCTTTCATTAGAAAATGCAGTTAATTTAATAAATGAAAAATATGAAGCATTATCAAAACCCAGAGAAATTGGAACCCCAAACCTAGTCATAATGTGGTTCTGCAAGAAATCAATAACTGCATCCTCGTTTACTTTTCGTAATGGAATGGCCTCTACCCATCTAGTGAAATAATCAGTTGGCATCATAATGTACTTATGCTGCAATGAGGAATTTGGATTGATTTACCTGATAATGTTGATTCCCCATTGTTTGAATGGTTCCGAGATAATCATTGGTTTCAATTTTCCTGCTGCTTTAGCTTGTATCCCACTGCTTCTTTGGAAAGTATCACACTTTCTAACATGAGCGTGAGCATCTTTAAACAATGTTGTCCAGTAATATCCAGCTCTAAGAATCTTGTGTGTTGTTGTGTCTCCTGAAAAGTGACCTCAAGCAGGTCCATCATGTAATTCTGCTACAACCTTCTTTGCATATTCATGTTTGAAACATCTAAGGAAAACTCCATCGTAGTTCTTTCTAGACAACACCCCATCAATAATCTGATACAAAACTGATTTTAGACGTAATGCTCTTCTTTGCCTGGGACTCCAATGCTTTAGCAAATATCCTTCTTGAAGGTAATGGACTAAATCCCGATACCATGAGTCTGGAGCTGTTAATAGAGGACATACATCCACCATGTGCAATTCAGCTTCATTATCCTCGGTATTATCTTCATTGTTTTGACTTTCATCCATCAAATTACAAAATCCTTGTCCTTTAATTATGGTTGCTGGCTTAAATTCAAGATCATATTATTGCAAATCAGTCACCCAATTACCTCTTCTTTTTCCTAGTTCCTTTTGTACAAAAAGGGATTGTATTGTTGGGTGTGGGACTATTACTTTGGTGCGATTCTTAAGTATGTATGGCCTAAATTGACTTACCACCTTAAAACTTGCATAAGAATGTTTATCAACTGTGGGATAGTTCAATTCATCCCCTTGTAGACCAGTGCTCATAAATGATTTGGGGTACTCATCCCCACCATCCTCCTTCTGCGTAAGCATTGCTGCTAATGAATCATCAGAAGAAAAAGTGTACAAAATAAAATCCTTTTCAAAATTTGGAGTTTTGAGTGATGGCCCATGAGCAATAGATGTCTTGATCTTACTGAATGCATTCTTCTCTGAATCAATCCATTTGAACTGCACACTCTGCTTAACCATTTGCTGCAAAGGTTTGACGATTTGAGCAAAGTCTGGCACAAACCTTCGCACAAAATTGATTGTCCCCATAAAATATTGCATACCTTTTTTATTATGGGGCAAAGGGATTTTCTCTATGGCTTTAATCCTTTCTGGGTCTATGGAGATCCCTTTTTTAGAAATAACATGACCCAGTAGCTTTCCTTCTGTGACTGTAAACACAAATTTCTTAGGATTTAACGAAATGCCATATTTCCTGCAGCGCTCAAAAATCTGTTTCAAATGAAACGCATGCTCTTCTCTCTTCTTTGAAAATATTGTAACATCATCTAGATAGACCATAAAAATATGGCCAATCAGACCGCAGAAAGCTATATCCATAGCCCTCTGGAAATTTGCTCCATCATCAATAAGTCCAAAGGGAATTCTCCTATACTCAAAATTTCCCCACTTGGTTCTGAATGGTCTTGAGCATGTCCTCTTCTACTACTAATACTTGATTTTAACCAGAGAATCCATCTAATAGGGAAAACAGTTCAGAACCTGAGACCATTTGTAATATTTGTTCCATGGGTGGGACAAGATAATTATCTTTATCTGATGCACGATTAAGATTTATGAAATCTACGCAAAGTCTGATCTCTCAAGACTTTTTTCGCACTGGTACCAAATTAGAGACTCATTCTGATTGTTTGATTTTAATTATGATTTTAGCATCTAACATCTTTTTCACTTCATTTTGAATTAGGGGTTCTAGCTTTGGATGCATTTTTATCAAAGGTTATTGATAAGGTTTGACTCCAACCTTGATTGGAATTACATGTTGTATAATTTTAGTGTCATACATCTTTAGGTCCTCGTAAGTCCAAGCAAATACATCGTTATATTGTCTGAATAAACTACTGAATTTACTCCTCTCACCGGGTGAACAAATCTTCCCCAAATTTACATATTTGGATTCAACCTTTGTCCCTAGATTTATCAGCTCGAATTGTAAAGACAAGCTATGTGTCTTGACATTCACTAGCTTTTTGAACTTGTTGTCTAGATCAAACATATGTTCCAAAGTTGTAACTCCTTTTGGAATGAAGTTTATGTACTGTAATTCTGCTTGATGTTCCTCGTCATCTATTATGGCTCCTTTAAAAGTATCATTATTCGTTAATCATTCCAATATTTGCTGATCATCATCGAACACCCTCATATTAGTAATGTTATCTGGAACAGAAGGCCTGAAAAGTAATTCAATCAAACATCTATTATTCGTAGGTACCAACCTTGCTGCTGATGTAGCTAACCAATCAGCTGTTGCATTTTTTTCTCTACGAATTGAAGAAATATTTAATGCATGAAAATTTATCAATAGATCCCATACTTCATTTTGGTAATCCTTCAAATGCGATGATATGCAGTGAATTTTGTTTCGGATTTTCTTAACAATGATTTCAGAATCTCCAAACACTTTCATATTTTTTACTTTTAATTCTATCGTTTTTTTCAGTCCCTGAACTAATGGTTCGTTATCGACTGTGTTATTTGTGCATTCGAATTCTGATCTACATGAAAGAAAATGTTTATTTTTTTCTAGATCAATCAGGACACAACCAACTCCCGATCCTTCCAATGTTTTAGAACCATCGAAATAAAGAATCCAAAAACCTTCTATTCCTACTGAACTCGGATTACTAACTACATCTGGAACTAAATCTACTATGTTACAATCAATCTTATCAACTCGTGAGAATTGAAGGAGATCAGGATGGATATCAAGTATATTGTTGGTTTATTCAGCTTGGTAATTTTCTGGTTCCAGTTCAATGAAATAGTTTCCCAACACAGAAGTTACTATTTCATTTTTTCCCTCTAACTGAGTCACATTATGTTTCATTTGAGGATCTCTTAACACCTTTATCTGATTTTGACATCCTTTAAAAGGCAACCACAAATGTGACCAATTTGATGCAAAATATCCTTCTAACCTCACTGACCAATCCCATCTTAAAACCAAACCATAGGCATCCAGGATATCTACTACGACAATGTCTATGTACTGACATACCCTCTCATCTGCGGATAAACGGATCAAAACATCTTCCATTTCTCCTATCACTTTCGTTGTTGTTCTGTCTAATTGAGGAACTTGGCCTTAGTAGGTTTATGTTGACCATTTATTTGCTTGCAGACTGAAAGTGGCATGACATTGATTGACGCTTCTGAATCCACCAAACAGTTATGCACATTATAGTTGAAAATCTCAAAGGTCAGAAGAAAAGATGAAGTTTTATACTTAGATTTTCCTCCTAAACTTGCCTCAACAATCTATTCCTCAGGTTGGTTGTCTATGGGAGACTCCTTCTCGGGTGTCTCAAGTGCTTTTAAGAGTTTCTCCTTTTGCTGAGGTAGATTGCACATTTCAAACAATGAGATATTTGCTTTAGCATTTTTAATGTCTGCCACAACATCATATCCCATCTCATGATCATTTAGATTCTTCTTAATATTTTCAGCTTTATTTTCTATAGGTTTTACAGGTGTATTAACTTTCTTGGGGTTCTGATTTGAAATGAAAAACTTAGGTATGTTAACAGTTGTAGTATTATTCTACACTTTATTATGTTCTCTTGAAGTTTTTTAATCTTGGGAAGTATCAAGTTATCTTCTTTTAATGGATTCTGACTTCTTGTTGTGACATTTGTCTCTGGTTTTTCTTCCTTGTCAAGGAGATATTCATCTTCCATGTTAAACATAGACACACAATCCCATAAAACCAAGGTGTCTTCCTCTTGTGTTTCTATTGGTTCGTGATCTTTCTCCTTCTCTTCCACAGTCTCTGTTAACTTAGAGTCCAACAATTGATTCATCACTAAGGTCATAGAATTTATCCATTATGGGAAATTCTTCTCAGAATGAGGTTGCTGATGGAATATACAAAAATTATTTATTCCAACATCTATCAAATTCATGGCTGAGGGACTGCGTGGGGGAGGCTTAGGCTGACTATTGTCTTCTCTCCTTTTATAATAAGGCTTGTATTGTTTATGTACCTCCTTTTCTTTTTCTAAATCAATAACCCTGTTTGATAACTTTTGCATCATCTTCACTACCCCATCTAACTCCTGTGATCATTCATCCATAGACTTGGTTAATAACAAAGGCTTCTTGTTTCCATAAGTCTTTTCGTCTGACTGTGTAGGGTACTGTTCTATACTCTCCATTTCTACCTCTACCTTCTCAGCTTCTTCATAAGTATATACCAAAGTGGGCCTAACTGATCTCTTGGAAAACATGGCTAAATCAGGCCCAAGGGATGAGGTATAGTACTCAATTAGAGCATGCTCAGATGGTTTATTAGCTACATTGAAGTTGTTCAAATAGGCAACAAACCTCTGAGTAAAATTATGCACCCTTTCTTTATTTTTTTCTTTCTTTAAGGCAATCAATCCTTTCATTAACGCTATGTGAGTTTTCTGGATTCCGTATTTGTTTCTGAACAGTCTCTCAAAAATATTCCAATTTGTGATTGATTTTGCCGGTAGAGCAAAATACCATGAAGCTTCTTTCCCTTTCAGGGTATGCGGGAATAATATGCAAAATACAACTTCATGTTCTGTTGATTTTAGACCTTTTAAAGCCAGATAAAAACTCTGCAAGTGATCATCCACAAGAATTCCTTCACTAGGTTCAGACTTGGGTAAAATTTTGTCAAATATTTAAGGCATATCATGGAATAGAGGTGTCAGGTTTAAAGGAGATCTAGCTCTCCAAGTAGGCTATGGAGGTGGCTGATTTGCATTCACATGGCCATGATTCTGAGTGGAGTATGAGGTGGATACTAAACAGGGGTATGAAAAGGTGAACAATGAGGAGAATCAGGCCCCAACTAATCCAAAGGTTGGACAAATTCTTGTAAGGTTATTTCTACCAATTATTCAAGATCTTCTACCAACACTGAATCTTCCAATTGAGGATGGTCCTTCTTCTGATACTCTCTTCTAGGTAGAACAGGGATAATAGGTAACCCTCCAATCTTTTTTGCATATCCCTGGTAATCCTCCTTAAATATTCTACCACTTCGCTTTCAAGGGGATAGAGATACCCCAACTCTTTTTCTTTAGGAGTGGATTTCTGAGGAAAACTAGTTTTAGAACTGTCATCGGTGGAGTAGTATCGAGAAAGCGGACTTCCTCGGCTAGCCATACACTGGTGGCCCTCCTAGCGCCAAAAATTTTGAGGCCTAGAAAATCGCAGGTAACAACAGTAGGTATTCTTCCCAATAAACGTTCCCAATCAGCTCATTATTTTTTGGTATGGGAAATCCGTCCAGTTTACGATCCGGCTACAGTAGGTCAAGTAACGATTAAAAATCTTATTTTACCAGTTGCGGCCCGGCCCACCATTTAGGTGTATTTTTTAGTTTTATGTTTAGGTATGATATGCAAGTGCCTAGCTAAATACAATTGATAGAGAAAACACGGAGTGTCACAATGTGATGCGCAAGTCCTTACCTCTCGTCTTACCTCTCTTGCTTCTAAATCATAAACAAAGAAAACTAACTAAAACTCTCTAACCTATCCCTAGGGAGAAATACTATAATTAGTGTTGAATAATGTATTGTATAACATGCATTAATAATGCCACAAATAGATGTTAATATTTCTGAATACATGAATATCAATAGAAAGATAAACAAAGAGATAGCTCATTGCTAATTAAAACATTCATTACTCAAATACGATTGTGGAAATTTCACAGAAATTTCACAAGAGCATATTCACAACATGAAAGAATTCATATGTTAGAAGGATCTCACAATTCATGGAAACAAGTTGAAACAAAAATAATTCACATCCAACCAGCCCATGTCAAGCATTTAAAACCCCACTATGCTTTCTCCAACCAAAAATATAACTCTTTATTATAAGATGAATTTGTTCTTATTACACTAATCTTGCACAAAGATAGTCTGAAAAAAGGTCTTTTGATACATAAAGTTTTCCTCTATTTATACAAAAAAGCAACAACTCTTGGGCTACCCTCGTTGACTCTTGGGTTTCCCCTAACCTTTCCTTTACAAAATTTTGTCTTTTAGCTTATGAGCTCAAAAAGATAAATACAATATATTACATTAAAAAAATTTCTAAATATTCCAATTCAGATGGTCCCGCTTGCTCATTCATAAATTTTCTCCATGCATTTGCATCTGCTGCTATATTCTCAAAACTAGAAGGTTCGAGAAATCTGATAGTAATTTCGTGCCTAGCATCCTAGGATTTTACACCCTCTACCATGGTAGGAATTAAGCGCATCTGGTCTTCCAGCAAGTGGATACTAACAACTGCATGTGCTATTTCAGTCTTGAGTATCTTTTCATCTAATGCCTTGACCTATTGAATGGCCTATTCATCTTTGTTGCATCTTTCTTGTAATTATTTGAAAAACATTTCATGCTCTAGAAGAACTTCTAATATCTTTGTAGCAGAGGTCTGACACTGATTATAAGTTAGGAGCACTCTCCTACAGAATTCAACAAAGGCATTCTTTATTTTCTTCACTGTCTTTTTTAGTTCTTCTATTGCTTTGCTAGCAAACTCGATCAGCTCATATTCCAGCTTTAACATCTCCAGATATTTGACAGATATATCTGTGGGAGATTCCTTGTTCATTTCTACCCATGTCATCCTTCCCTACAGAGTTTCTAAGATATCCTGTGTTCTATCCAAAAAATAAGAAGTTGTATTTACAATTTCCTCTAATCTGATGTCTATCTGTTGAACTTAAAATTTTTCTTCCACCATCTGTAGTTGCATTTGATGAATATTATTTCGGACCATAAGAGCATGCTTCTTTAAAGGTCGAATATCAGTTTTCTGTTCCATGGCACTCTTCAGTGAAACTGCTAGTGAATTCTTTTGATCCTCCAAGGCTTCCATCTGAATTTCATATAGCTTAGCCTTCCCTTCTACAGTGATCTTCTACACTTCTAGATCTGTCACTTTACCTTCCAATCTGCCTTTTTATTTATTCAATTCTTCAACTGATAACCTAAACTCATCCCTCTCGGCTTCCAAACTCTGATATTTCTGATATAGCTTTTCCAACTCTGCCAAGGTGGTCTAGGAATTCTTCTCTATATTTCCTGCACTTATTACCAAAGCATCTTTATCTTCCTGTAAAGTCTGACATTTTTCCTTTGATATCTCAACATCACCGATCATGTCCTCATACTTTCTTTTCAAATTCTTGCTTTCACTCCTTTCTTTCTTCAAAGTCTCTTTCAGCTGTGTGACCCTTTTCTGAGACTACTCTAGATCTGTCATGATTATGTCCACATTATCTTCAGTGGCTAGGGTTAGATCTACCCCAACACTCGCTATTAATCATGGATCTTTGTGTATACCATGAACCACTTTCTTCTCAGTCACCATCACTCCTGGTTGACCCCCAATGTTCACCTTCTTTTCTGTTTGTTTCCTTGTCGTAAAAGATAGTGTTAAAATCTGGCACCTCCTCCCCTTCAGTGGGTATGAAAGGAATTAACTCAACTCTGGAAATTGACACTGAACCTTCTCCTACTGCACTATTATAAGGAACAACAGGTTCTAATGGGTCAATATTAGACAGACCCTGTCCTTGATTAGTAGGGTCTTGTTCTTCTTGTGTTTCTTCTCTCACTCCTTCACCTGCCTTTTCTACGGGAAATTTTTTCTTTTGAACATCTTCTAATATGAACCCTTCACTTTGTGTCTACTTTTTCCATATTTCATCTTCTTCTTTTCTTCTTCAATCTTATTTTCTGCTTCTTCACTTGCTCGTTTCTTTTCTTCTTCTTCTATTCTCAACAAGTTCTCTACCTCTTGCACTAGTCTGCTAGCTTCTTCCTCCCTCTTTTTTTCTTCTTCTTCTTCTTTCCTTTTATGCTTCTCAGCAAATTTGCCTTTACCACCAACAATAGCTATCTTCTGCTTGAATCTTTTCCTTAAATCCGTCATGTTCTTAGCATTTCAGAAGGTCTCTTCATCCTTATCCCAGAAATTTGTATATTCGAAATGTAATCCAACTTATGTGCAATAATCAACAACTTTTCCCTCAGAGTCATTCCTATGGAAATTCATTTCACCAAAGTGAAAATACTCTAATTCCTTGACAAACTCCGATGCATTCTTTACCCTGGAAAATTTGTAAATTCCAACAAAAAAAGGCACTTCAGGATAGACTGCCTTCTTCTGCTGAAAAAGGAAATTTCCAATCCCGTCAATATACAACTATCTCACAACCTCTTTATGGATTACATAATCTATAGCATATCTCAGTAGAAAAGAAGGGGCTCTCGAACCACCATACATTCTTAAGTATAGGAATTCTTCTGTTAGATAATATATTCCGTGATCTTGCTCAACTTTGAAAGCTTCTTGTAACATACAATTGCTTTCGACCAAGAAAATCAAAGTATATAATGGAATAATGAAATGCTCACTAATATCCTTATAATGGCTATAATATTTGTGGGCCCAGAATAATTTATAGGCCGCGTACATTGGAGCTTAGTACTTATCCCAATGGCACTTTAAGGCTAGGAAAGGTTGAGTGCACAGAATGCAATCAATCAAAATATAACTCATGTAAAATTCCGACTTCTTTTGGAACACTCCTCCCAATGATGCGCTTATACAAGATGGCAGACTGTTGGATACTATACTTGCCTAGTTAAAAATGGTACCTTGTGTAGCAACAAAATAGATAATTGCTAACCAACCCATTTTAAAACTTTTTCCATTATCTCTTCAAAAAATTATGTTCAGCATCAAAGCAATGAACCTATATGGAGTACGAAGAGTTGATGTTTCATAGTCCCCAGAAGGCCTTGTACGAAATTTTTTCCCTGGTATCATCATCTTCTTGACTGTTTCCACCATGTCTAAATTTAGCTCCTTTAATCAACCTTCAGTCAGATAAGTTTTTGCTGTTGGTAAATTATATGCCATAGATACATAAGCTGGGCTATAGGCAACATAACCTCACTTCGCGGTATTGGCCAATATCATCCTTGTTGCATCTGCCCTAGGTAGAATCCACCCTATCACCTCTGCGCATGGGAACAACTCAGTACTGGTAGCCACTTTCATAAGGGATGATCTTTCAATGTTCGCATATATGGGCATATCTTCAAAACCAGCATCTGGAACACTCTGGCTTGAAATCATCCTATATACCTCTCCCCATTTATATTCTAGCTCAACTCTAGTAATATCTTTAGTATCTTCATAGATGACTTCCACTCTGGTTATCACCTCCACTTCAAGTTCCTCTTCGGCTTCTTGGGCTTTCTTCTTCTGTTTTTGCAGCATATTGCTGTGTTGATAATTTACCTATAAACATTATACAATAGAATCTCAGTCTATTTATCTCTAGCAAGTGGGGTAGTGAGAAAACAATAAAACAACCAAATATTACCATTTGATCAATATGCATATTGAAAATATTATTAACACCCACAGCCTTTCTGAGTGAGAGAATCTAAACAGAGAGAACCTGCTAAAACTCTGCTAGATTAAACCCTAACCTCTTCCAACCTCCTAAACAATCTATATGTGCATCTTGACTGAGGAATGGCTCATACCGCTTGTCTGCTCAAAAACAAAAAATCCTCAAACCCTTATAGTTACGCGGCCCTCCCGTATCCCATGGAAACATACTGTCAAAGAGGACATGTCTGTCTAACCCTAGGATAAAAATGGAGCAATCAAGAACAAGGCAGTGCAGACAGTGAAACGCTCGTCTGCACCATGCCCTAACCTTCCACGAAACTGTCATAAGCATACTCATGGTTGCACAATGGTAGAGATTGGAAAACCTAACCGGCCAAAATGAAACACTCACAGCAAAATGGGCTGAACCCTCAGTAAAGGAAAAATCAACGCAAGAAAACCACAAAAATTCATAAAACTTTACCCTATCATGGAAAACCTAACCCTATCCACCCTGGCAGTTTAAAACAACAACAAAAACCCAAGCATAAAACAAAATAATGAACAAATCGTACCTGGAAACGAAGTGGTGGCCAACCTAGACTAGAGATGACTTCTGTAGGCATAGAGGAGAACGTATAGAAGCTTGAAAGCTGTGCGCAATCGATAGAATAGCTACCGCCGTGAAAATGACAAGTGACACGGGCTCTATGGCTTTAAAAACCTCGACCAGGAGCGGACAACTAATACTAGAGGGAAAATATTTTAACCAAACCCTGAACATATAGCCTTGAAGGCTTCTGCAATGTGGGATGAGAACAACTATACTTACTCGGTAATCAGATGGGAAAGTCACATCGGACGTCGGAAGTTCTAACTTCTTTGGTATCGGCGAGAACCTCACAAAGCTCTGGGTAGACTCCTTACTAATTCTCTACAACGTCGGCTGGTGGGAAAACTAAATCTTTGGTTCATTCCGAAAAACATGACCGACGGCGAGATTTCCAACTTAACCGGACATTGGAAAAATATAGTCGAATGAACACCCCATTCATCGGATCATCCTTACACTGAAACTCTAGAAAATTGGCAAACTATCTTCGAGATTGCACACAAATCGACTCCCGATACAGCATCTTAGACCCTGGAAGGCTTCCAGTAAACACATCGGAAAGATAGTGGACTATGCCTTCGTTGTTTCGAAAGACCAGTCAACTAAGCATCCGATATGGGCATGCAAAAAGAATAAGTTTTTACAAAAAACTGTTAAGCTCCGAGCAACCCTTGGTAGAAATAAATCATTCTTAGGCCATCTAGATATATAAAAAATAAAAAAGAAGGGGGGACCATAAAAATAAATTTTTTTGGAACAATAGTTGCAGCTGCAACAAATGGAGACTACCTGGCGAACACAGATCTCTGAACAACTTATTTTTTTGATACAACATACTGTTTTGGTGATATCCTTTTATTAGGTTTCTTCAATATATCTGGATTCCTAAAATGCAAGATTTATGAACTTTAATCATTGATGATAGTCCAATTTAAGAAGGGGAATCAGGATTTCAAAGTCTGGATAACTCTTCTAAGGCTGAAGATATGAGTTTTATTTTAACTCTGCCTTTGGGGGGATTTCGAATTAGACACCAAAGGATCGTAACATATGGTAAACAGATATATCAATTTGTTCCTCATTCCCATGCCAATTTGCAGTTTTTGGTGCTTTTGGACTTTTGTCCTTTTGAGTCGTCCTGATTACTTTCTTTCTAAATTTTAATGCAAGATCCTCTAATAATGATGGACTTTTGTGCTCTAATAATATTGTGTGTTGTTGTGTCTCTTGAAAAGTGACCTCTAGCAGATCCATCATGTAATTCTGCTACAACCTTCTTTGCATCTTCATGTTCCAAACATTTGAGGAAAACTCCATCGTAGTTCTTTCTAAACAGCACCACATCAATAATCTGATACAAAACTGATTTTATATGTAATGCTCTTCTTTACTTAGGACTCCAATGCTCTAACAAATATCCTTCTTGAAGGTAATGGACTAAATCCCGATACCAGGATCTTGGAGCTGTGAATAGAGGACATACATCCACCATGTGTAATTCAGGTTCATTATCCCAGCTATTATCTTCATTGTTTTGACCTTCATCCATCAGCTTACAAATTCCTTGTCCTTTAATTATGGTTGTTGTCTTAAATTCAAGATCATATTCTTGCAAAGCAGTCACCCAATTAGCTCTTCTTTCTCCGAGTTCCTTTTGTACAAAAAAGGATCGTACTGCAGGGTGTGGGACTATTACTTTGGTGCGATTCTTAAGTATGTATGGCCTGAATTTCTTTACCATGTTAAAAACTACATAAGGTTGTTTATCAACAGCGGGATAGTTCAATTCAGGCCCTTGTATACTAGTGCACATAAATTATATGGGGCACTCATCACCCCCATCCTCCTTCTGCATAAGCACTGCTGCTAATGAATCATCGGAAGCAAAAGTGTACAAAATAAAATCCTTTTTGAAATTTAGAGTTCTGAGTGATGGTGCATGAGAAATAGACGTCTTGATCTTGTCGAATTCATTCTTCTCTGAATCATTCCATTTGAACTGCACACTCTGCTTAACCATTTGCTGCAAAGGTTTGACGATTTGAGCAAAGTCTGGCACAAACCTTCGCACAAAATTGATTGTCCCCATAAAAGATTGCATACCTTTTTTATTATGGGGAAAATGGATCTGTTCTATGGCTTTAATCCTTTCTGGGTCTATGGAGATCCCTTTTTTAGGAATAACATGACCCAATAGATTTCCTTCTATGACCGCGAACACACATTTCTTAGGATTTAACGAAATTCCATATTTCCTGCAGCGCTCAAAAACCTGTTTCAAATGAAATGCATGATTTTCTCTCTTCTTTGAAATTATTGTAACATCATCTAGATAGGCCACAACACTACAGCCAATCAGACCGCAAAAATCTATATTTATATCCCTCTAGAAAGTTGCTCCAACATTAATAAGTCCAAAGGGCGTTCTCCTATACGCAAAAGTTCCCCACTTGGTTCTGAAAGTTGTCTTGAGACTTTCCTCTTCTACTACTAATACTTGATTATAACTGGAGAATCCATCTAATAGGGAAAATAGTTTAGAACCTGATACCATTTGTAATATTTGTTCCATGGGTGGGACAAGATAATTATCTTTATCTAATGCATGATTAAGATTTCTGAAATACATGCAAAGTCTGATCTCTCAAGACTTTTTTCGCATTGGTACCAAATTAGAGACCCATTCTGAATGTATGACTTTAAATATGATTTTAGCATCTAGAAGCTTTTTCACTTCATTTTGAATTAGGGGTTCTAGCTTTGGATGTATTTTTATCAGAGGCTGCTGATAAGGTTTGACTCCAATCTTGATTGGATTCACATGTTGTATAATTTTAGTGTCATACGTCTTTAGGTCCTCATAATTCCAAGCAAATACATCCTTATATTGTCTGAATAAACTGATGAATTTACTCCTCTCACCGGGTGAACAACTCTTCCCCAAATTTAAATATTTGGGTTCAACCTTTGTCCCTAGATTTATCAGATCGAATTGTAAAGATGAGCTACGAGTCTTGACATTCGCTGGCTTTCTGAACTTGTTGTCTAGATCAAACATCTATTCCAAATTTCTAACTCATTTCAGAATGAAGTTTATGTACTATAATTCCACTTGATGTTCCTCGTCATCTATTATGGCTCCTTTAAAAGTATCATTATTCGTTAAGCATTCCAATATTTGTTGATCATCATCAAACACCCTCATATTAGTGATGTTATCTGGAACAAAAGGCCTAAATAGCAATTCAATCGAACATCTATTATTCGTAGGTACCAACCTTGCAGCTGATGTAGCTAACCAATCAGCTACTGCATTTTTTTCTCTAGGAATTGAAGAAATATTTAATGCATGAAAATTTATCAATAGACCCCATACTTCATTTTGGTAAGCCTTCAAATGCAGTGATATGTATTGAATTTTTTTCCGAAATTGCTTAACAACGATTTCAGAATCTCCAAACACTTTTATATTTTTTACTTTTAATTCTATCACTTTTTTCAATCCCTGAACTAATGCTTCTTATTCGTTTGTGTTATTTTTGCATTCAAATTCTAATCTACATGAAATAAAATGTTTATTTTTTTCTAGATCAACCAGGACACAACCAACTCCTGATCCTTCCAATGTTTTAGAACCATCGAAATAAAGAATCCAAAAACCTTCTATTCCTACTGAACTCGGATTACTAACTACATCTGGAACTAAATCTACTATGTTACAATCAATCTTATCAGCTTGTGAGAATTGAAGGGGATTGGGATGGATATCAGGTATACTGCTGGCTTCTTCAGCTTGTTAATTTCCCAGTTCTAGTTCAATGAAATAATTTCCCAACACAGAATTTACTTGTTCATTTTTTCCCTCTAACTGAGTCACATCATGTTTCATTTGAGGCTCTCTTAAAACCTTTATCTGATTTTGACATCCTTTATAAGACAACCACAAATGTGACCAATATGATGCTAAATATCCTTCTAACCTCACTGACCAATCCCATCTTAAAACCAAACCATAAGCATCCGAGATATCTGCTATGACAATGTCTATGTACTGACATACCCTCTCATCTGCGGATAAATGGAACAGAACATATTCCATTTCTCCTATCACTTTCACTGTTGTTCTGTCTAATTGAAGGACTTGGCCTGTAGTAGGTTGAAGAACAAGATGTCTCACAAGAATTACTTAACTTAATATATAACGACAAATATGTAGCACAATTTATTGATCTGTTATATATTATTAAGAAGAATCCTAGCATGGTGAAACAAACTAAAAATATATGGAGCTTAAATAAAAAAGATAAGAGTGATGTTGACCCACTTGTCGACCTGGAAATTGAAGGATATCACATTCGACAAGTTTTTCTCGACTTTGGATCCCAAGTAAATATTATGACATGAGATACATGGGAACAACTAGGTAGACCTTGACTAAATGATTTAGACATGTATCTCAAATTAGCAGATCAAGGGATGATCGAACCGATCGGCTTATGGCGCAATGTCGACACAACCATCAAGGGAATCACCACTAAAGTTGATTTCAAAATCATCGACCCTAAAGAAGGATCCAATTCTTTCCCATCTTTGGTGGGCTGACCATGTGGTCGAAAGATGAAAGCATCGATTTCGTTAGACAAAGAGAGGATAAAACTCAAAGGAAATGGACAAAAAGTTATTGTCCCTATTCACCCTTCTCAAGGTGAACCTTGCACCGAACCAATAGATGAAGAAGTCGATGTTCGACAACTCTACAAAATCCAAAATAACGAAGATTATATTGAGCCAAACATCTACGGGGAACTTCACTTAGGGAACCAAGATTCAATAGGATATAATTCAGATGCAGAATTATACGATTGGGAGATATAAAATTATGAAACTCAAGCACGAGGATGCTAGACTATCTAAGCTATATCAAAGAAACCAACCCAATAATTCTTTTCGGTGTCCATCATCCCAAAGATATTTGAAAGAAAAATTAGGGAATACCCTTCTTTAGCGCTGATTAAAACAAAAAATAAATAGCCTCTTCGGTATAAAGAAAGAGAGTCACCAGTACTCCATATCGAACAAGTTTCTAAAACTTTAGGAGAGCATACCTTACTACAAATCTTGGTAGAAACATTTACAGGACAAGTTGCTCAATGGTGGGATACCCATCAGTCGAGGCTACAAACATGGACGACAACTTCAACATAATTCATCGAGAGATTTGGCCGAAGGAAGCTAACTAAACAAGCAAAAATACCAGTCTTCACGCAAGGACACAATCCTGAAAATCACATAAGTATATGTGAAAGCGAATGGGGGAGACTTGGGTACAAAGATGAACGAACATGGCCACATTTATTTCCATCCACACTTGACAATTTACCAAACAAATGGTATAAGATGGAAGAATCTCAAGGCGAAACATTCATATGGCAGGAACTTAAGGAAAATTTCATTAAATACTTTAGATTCATACCCGAAGATCCAAAACTGGTTGAAGCAACAGAACAAATAAAAACATTTATACAACCGACTTTTCATCATATTTTGACACAAAACCGTAACCGACTAAAATCATATTGAAATAACATTCGATGGAATAGGATACCATAGTCGACAAGACTTCGACTCGAGAATGAGCACACACATGGAAAAATCTTTCAGTGGAATACCAATCATCCATAAATAGTAAAACCAATTAAAACAATATTCAAAATCGATTCGACCAACATAGAACATATCGATAGGATGAAAATAGGAGACTTCCTGGCGTCATTTTCACATTTTAAAGAAGGAAGTCGACAAATCAATGAAAGAAAGGTTCCATAATGGATGGACACGAAAGTTAAAGAACTCGACATCTCTAACGATGATCGATCAAAAATTGCACGAATAGGTGACTATTGGGATGATGAACAAACAATAGAAATAGTTAACCTGTTAAAAGAATTCTAGGATGTCTTTACCCAAGACTATAAAGACCTAAAAGGGTTAGTACAAGAGATGGGTGAAATGAAAATAGACATAAAACTTAATGCAAGACTGATTAATAAAAGGCCTTACAAATTATCTCACAATTACAAGGAAATAGTGAAAAAGGAGATTGACAGCATGCTAGCAGCAGGGATCATATATCCAATCGACCAATCGGAATAGGAAATCCCTATGGTCATCCAACTGAAAAAGCATGATCAAACAAAATTACGAATCTGTGTCGATTTCTGAGAGCTAAATAAAGTCAACCTAACAGATCCATTTCCAACTCCATTCGCAAATGAAATCTTAAATGAAGTCCCAGGACATGAGTGTTACTCGTTTACAAATGGATTCTCAGGATATAATCAAGTCTCGATTGCTAAAGAAGGCGACATTTGTCTGTGAATTCAATTCACTTGCCTACAACATCATTCCATTTGGGTTAAAGAAAGCACCAGCTGTATTCTCAAGGATAATGGTCAAAGCATTTCAAGAATACATATATAAAACAATGGTTGTATACTTTGATGACTGGATGATTTACTCCATGTTGAAGGATCATTGCAAATGGCTAAGACTAATGTTGGAAAGATGTCGACAAATCCATATTTCACTCAATATAAGGAAAAGCATCTTTTTGAACCCCATTGGAATTTTATTAGGACATATCATATGCAAGGAAGGTATCAAAGTTGACTTTTCCAAAATAAAAATCATCCTTGACCTCAAACCCCGGTGAACCCAAAACAAGTCAGAGTACTATTAGGGCATATAGGATATTATAGAAAATTCATTCGTGATTACTCATATATGACGTACCCATTAGAAGAGGTATTGAAATGAGACCAAGAATATGACTGGACTGAGGAATGTGATGCTTCCTTTGACACGTTGAAGAAAAAATTAGTCGAAGCACCCATTCTCAGATTCCCAAAATGGTCGGTTAAATTTCACGCCCATGTTGTTGCATTAGGAATAGCAATAGGTGCAATATTAACACAACCTGTAGATGATGGGATGGACTATCCAATTTGTATAGGAGTCAAAAACTAAACAAAGTAGAACAAAAATATTCAATGACAGAAAGAGAGGCAGTAGGAATGGTATTTGTGTTGATGTATTTGTAACTTCGGAATGTATTCACTGGTATATCTTATGTATTGTACCCCGATGTTTATTCCAGGAAGTATCTATTATGTAACTGAGTCATTTCATGCCTCGATGTTCCGATCGGGAGATTCAATAATGTAAACAAGTCATGTAAAGTCATTGAGGTTAACCCTCCATTGTAAGTCAGGGAAATAGTCCCCATAATTGAGTCAAGGTTAACCCTCCATATTGATCAGAGGGAAAAGTCCCCATAGTTGTGGGGCACTAGGGTTATTAGACTCTCCTAGAGATGTTGGCCCTCATAATTAATTATTAAGTGAGGATGACTTGTTGAAGTTGACATTAATTGAGCAAAATAATATAAATAGAGAGTGAGCCTCTCTATTTATCACACACACATTCACTCACCGGGGCACATGAGTGAGAGAGGAGAAGCTCTCTCAAGTGAGAGAGAGAGAGAGAAAAGTTGCGGAGTTTTCTCATTTATGGTTTCCCCGAGGAAAATTCTTTGTGTCTCTTGTCTCTTGTGATTTTTGTTGTGCATGTTATTCTCTCAAATAAGATCCTAGCTCATATTGCTTAAATGATAAAAATCTAACATGGTATCAGAGCTAACCTGAGAAGAAGACACTGTGCAAATGTGGAAGCTATGGCTTCTTAATTTTTGGGTTTCTCTCCACAATCCATCAACAAAAGAAGGCTAGGATAACTCTCCATTGAATGGCGCATCTTTCTGTCAAAGCAGAATTTGATTCCAGGCATTTTCAGGTTTTGGTGTGGGAAATTAGGGATTTTTACAGAAGAGGAATTTTTGAGTGAGCCTGGCATAGGATTTATATCCTCATAAAAATAAAATATTAGAGATCCAGGTCCATATTTTTGGTTGGGTGAAACTCCAGGAAAGTCAAACCCTAGTTTGACCCCGGGGTTGAAAAACCCTAAAATACTGAAACTGATAGTTTTGGTAGATTCGCTATATCTCAAGATTGGATAAGTATCAGGTGCTAAAATGTTCACAGGTCGAATATAAATTCTTGATGTACACTTTATCCAAGTTTTAGCCTCATATTCGCTATATTCTGGGAGATATGGTTCCTCCAAGTTAGGGTTCCAGCCTCTCCTAGGATTCCTCCCCAAACAGGATACCTGGGGATAATTGCTATATCTCGCGATAAAAATGTCCAAATGAAATTTCTCAAGATGTTCCAGAAAAGGCACGGACTTTAATTTCTATGGTAAAATTTTCATACCCCGAAGATGAAACAGTGACACGTGGCAGTTCGTGCAACTTTGTTATGTTGAACAGTCCTAAAAAAGGTCATATTGGGAAAATGATCCTAAGTCTCAGTTTGTGAATCCAATTCTGCTCAGAACTATGGAATTGGAAAGAGGACAAACAATTATACCTTAGTGAGAATTTTCAGACACAGAGGAGTATTACTTTTAGAGATACCACAGAAACAATATCAGGAATTTATGCAGTAGAAATTGGTAAACTAGGGCTTCTTGTTCTGGGAGCTTCCCTCCACTATTTTAAAAAAAGGAGTACATTGGAAAGCTCACCTTGAAGAGGTATATATTTCTATCCAATCAGATCTGAAATATTCCAAGTTTTGAAAATTAAGGTTTCTTTGACAATACCTAGATCAGTTAGTTCCGGAACCAGGATGGACACCTCAAATCGGTAAGATATAATCTTTTGCTATTTACAATTGAGGTTCTCATTTCAAGATGACTAATCACACTAGCTTGATTACAAGCTTGGTGAGGCTGAAAAATTCCAAGCATGGAAGTATAGGATGTCACTAGTTCTTGAAGGAAATGAATCAGACACCTACATAAGTAGAGAGGTTCCAGTTCCAGAGGGAAATGAGGCTAAAAGCCTTACACAAGAAGAACTTGGTCAAGGCAAAGAAGATCACTGTGGATCACCTTATACCACAAGTGTATTCCCTAAAGACAGTGAAAGAGATGTTTTATTCCTTGACCAAGCTATTTCAAGGGAAGAACATAAATCAAAAGATGACTTTGAGAAAACAGTTGAAGAATGTGAAGATCCAGAATGCAAAGACCATATAGTCATACTTTACAAGGGTCTCTCAAATAAAAGAAAAATTTGAAGCAGTAGAAGAAGAAGTGGAGAATGCAGAAGTTCTGATAACCACCTTGAATGGCCTCCCAGGATCATGGTATTCACTCATTCAAAGAATGTGTGCCAAAAGGAAGTGATTACTTTTAGCAGACTCTGGGAAGAGCACACACAAGAAGAAGCTCAACTCATAATAAGAGAAAAGAAGATGGGAGCAACTGAAGATCAAGATTTCATGATTCAAAGAAGATACCTCAAGCGATGAGGAATATGAAGAACTCAATTATTGAAGAGCCTCTTATCCATTTTGAGAATTTGGATAAGAAATGATGCTGTTATGAATGAAGAAGATGCTAAAGCTGAAAGAAGGAGTCTACTCACAAAACAAATAAAGTTAAGTATTCAATTTTCATTTCATGATATTGTTTTGTTATGCACTTGTTTATATTTAGATTGATGTGTTATGCATGATAGAATGTTTGCATTAATGATAGTATACTACTAATATGCATATGATGGGTAAGTAGCTCATGGTGCTATAAAACTCTCCATTGCTACTTATCTAGAATGAAACCTCTTTCCTAACATATTGGATTAGTGCACAATCTCAATGTTGTCCTGGTAGAGATGGTAGGAATCTAGAAGGTTTCCGTGAGATATGGATGAATGTTGTAATTAGCTAAAATAGTTGCACGATATTATCTTTATGCATAAGAATTTACCATTATGAATATGCATTACGAAATGTTTCTAATCATACAATTGGTGCATTTGAATTGTAGGAAAGATCACGTACACTCGCCTATAAGAAAAGAAGGATGAGACTTGTTTCGAAGAACAAGTGACAACAGTTCAAGATTCACTCCAATAATCCAAAATGAAGAATGATGTATAGGATGCAGTATTGAGACTTGAAGGGAAGTTCGTAGTTACATCATGCAGCAAATGGAAAAATCTAGGATACAAGGCAGGATTTGTAGCACGAGGCTTCTCATGGAAAGAAGGCATAAACCACAAAGAGACATTTTCAGCCACCAGAAGTTAAGACACATGACAGGCAGAATCATGTGTGCAAATGAAAGAAGGATTTGTACGAGCTCAAAAGGAACCCATGGGATAACACATACATGAGGAGATTCAAGATCACCTAGAGTGATGAAGATCTTAACCTTTGCTACAAGGTTGAAGATGAAAGCCTATAGAGGATGACAAGCTCATAGATGGGTATGAGAAGAACGCTTTCAGGATAGAGGATCTTGGTATCCAGTGACCCTAAATGGATACATAGAATAATAGTAGCAGAGCAAGATTTCACTCCAATACAGGATACATAGAGTATGAAAGATAGAGGAAGAATAATGCTCCACTTCAGAGGGAGTGACTACAGAAGATCCTGAGGTTTGACATGGTATGATAGGATGGATATATTACTGATGACTCTAGGCTTTACTAAGAGTAAAGAAAATTAAAACCTTTGCTTCAAGGTTGAAGGTGGAAGACTAGTGATTCTCCTATTATATGTCGATGACTTGTTTCTGATAGAAGTTGCAAGAAGGAGACTTGTTTCCAAGTTCGAGATGAAGGACTTGGATATGATGCACTACTTTCTAGGCATGGAGGTGTGGCAGAATCTCCCTGGGACAAAGGAAGTATGCAGTAGAGATCCTGAAGAGGTTAAGGATGATGGACCGCAAGGCCATGACCACACCTATGGCATCGAACCTGAAGCTATTGAGTGATGCTTCATTAGATTCGGTTGATGCCATGATGTATCGTCAGATGATTTGTTCCTTGATGTACCTAATGAACACAAGACCAGATATTTGCTTTGTTGTGAACACATTGAGACATGTTCACCTGATGGTTACAAGCATGTAATAAGGTACCTAAAGGATACAGTTGATTATGGGCTCAAATATGAGGCAGATCAGAAGATTAACCTGGAAGGTTATGTTGATTCATATTGGGCAGGTAGTGCCAGCGATAGGAAGAGCACTTTGGGGTGTTGCTTCAGTATGAGATCAGGTGTGATCTCTTGGTTTAGCAAGAAGCAGTCCCGTGTGGCACTGACTACAACCGAAGTAGAGTATGTCACAGCTTGTTCAGCTAGCTGTGAGGTAGTGTGGCTTAGGAAGATACTATCTGATTTGTTTGATCTCCATTTGGATGCTTCTTGTATATATTGCGACAACTAGAGTTGTGTGAAGTTGTCTAAGAACCCAATGTTCCATGACAAGTTGAAGCATATCAAGATCAAATATCGCTATATCAGGGATATGGTATAGAGAGGAGCAGTGAAGCTCCAGTATGTTGCGACGAATGAGTAGATAGCTGATGTGTTGACCAAGCCATTGGCCAGAGTGAATTTTAAGTACTTCAGGGAGAATCTTGGTGTTCTCCAAATCGAGGTTCCATCCAAGGGGAGTTGATGAGTCCGAGAGCCTTTCTGACATGGTAAGATTGGTTCATTCCATGGTCAGACGTAAGTGCAGAGCCATTTTGATGTGACTGTGGGATGTGTTCCCACATGATCAGATGTAAGTGTAGAGCCCTTCTGACATGGATGTGGAATTTGTTTCCTACATGGTCAGATATAAGTGCTGAGCCTTTCTAGCATGGATGTGGGATGTGTTCCCCACATGACTAGATATAATTGTTGAGCCTTTCTAGCATGGATGCGAGATGTGTTCCCCACATGGATAGATATAAGTGCTTAGCCTTTCTGACATGGTTCTTGGATGTGTTCCTCCCATGGTCAGATATAAGTGCTGAGCCTTTTCGATATGGTTCTTGGATGTGCTCCTCCCATGGTCGGATATAAGTGCTGAGCCTTTCCAACATGGTTCTTGGATGTGTTCCTCCCATGGTTGGATGTAAGTGCTGGGCCATTCTCACATGGTGGTAGGGTGGGCCTCCCATGGTCAAATGTGAGTGCTAGGCCTTTCTGACATGGTTGTTGGATGTGTTCCTCCCTTGGTCAGATGTGAGTGTTGGGCATGCTTTTCTGACATGGTTGTTGGATGTGTTCCTCCCATGGTCAGATGTAAGTGTTGGGCGGGACGTTTTGACTAAGGTTCAGATATAAGTGCTGAAGAAGACCTACATAGAGGCTAGGCCTACAACCAAGATGAAAAAGGGTTGGCTCTGTAGAAATTCCTATGACGAGAAGAATCAAGAGATAGCACCAGTTTATCGAGATGGCAAAAGTAGTGATGTTGATGATGATCTAGTGATGATCCAGACTTGAAAATGAAGATGACTTGAAGATGAATATGAACTAAAGATGAAGATAACTTGATGATGATCCAGATGATACAGAGAAGAATAGTTGTGCTGATAAATTGTGTCAAGAGAATACCTTCCTAGTTAAGAGGGAGTGTTGATGTATTTGTAACTTCAGAATGTATTCACTTGTATATCTTATGTATTTTACCCCGATGTTTATTCCAGGAAGTATCTATAATGTAATTGAGTCATGTCATGCCCCGATGTTTCGATCGGGAGATTCAATAATGCAAACAAGTCATGCAAAGTCATTGAGGTTAACCCTCCATTGTAAGTCGAGGAAATAGTCCCAACAATTGAGTCAAGGTTAACCCTCCTTGTTGATCGGAGGGAAAAGTCCCCATAGTTCTGGGGCACTAGGGTTATTAGACTCTCCTCGAAATGTCGTCCCTGGTAAGTAATTGTTAACTGAGGCTGACTTGTTGGAGTGGACATTAAGTGAACAAAAGAATATAAATAGAGAGCGAGCCTCTATATTTATCACACATGCACTCACTCACTGGGGCGCATGAGTGAGAGAGGAGAAGCTCTCTCAAGTGAGAGAGAGAGAACAGCTGTGGAGAACATATTTTCTCTCTTTGGGTTTTATTGCTTCCATTGGTGCTCATTCTATCTCTGAGGAAGTTGTGGGGTTTTCTCCTTTATGGTTTCCCCAAGGAAAATTTTTTGTGTCTCTTGTCTCTTGTGATTTTTGTTGTGCATGTTATTCTCTCAAATAAGATCCAAGATCATATTGCTTAAATGATAAAAATCTAACAATTCACACTACAAAAATATTGACATTACCTATTAGATAATCCTTTCATATACTACACAGATCACCAAGCTTTAAAATACTTGGTAAACAAATCCTTACATCATGGAAGAATATGTCGTTGGTTTTTACTATTCCAATAATTTGAGTTCGAAGTAGTAGTTCGACCAGGGAATCTAAATGTCGAACCCGACCACTTGTTGAGAATCTACACGTAGGAGGAACCGATAGGATTCAAAGACGATCTCCCAGATGCACATCTATTTCGAATAGAAGTTGTAATAGAAGAACTAGAAGAAATAGCTCAATTTTTAGAGAAAGATCAAAAACCTGAAGGTATGAGCACTAAAAAGAAACAAATTATAGCGATAAAGGCTGCACATACACTCTAATTACGGATTCCTATATAAAATGGGCTTGAATGAAGTACTCCATCGGTGTGTCTTAGAGAATGAAAAAGAAAACATAATGCATGAGGCGCACTATGGACCGGTTGAAGGACATTTTTCAGTTAGACATGACTGCCAAAAAGATCCAACAGTAGGGACTATAGTGGTCGATATTACACAAGGATTGTCGAAAGTTTGTTAGTAAATCCGATCGCTGTCAATGTTAAGGTCAAACTTTACCTAGTAATGAGATGCATTTAATATCGGTAAACCCAATTCTAACATTTGAATTTTGGTCTATCGACTTCATTGGACAATTTCCAATCCCAGCAAGAAGGACATGCGCACAATATATCATAACAGGAGTGGAATATGTTACTAAATGGGCAGAGGCGGAACTTGTCGAAACCTGCTCTAGTGAAGTGGCTACCAAATTCATATGTGAAAACATAATTACTAGATTTGGTTGTCCATTGACTTTAATTAGCGACCAAGGATCACATTTTATTAACAGAACATTGCGACATTGACAAAACAATTCAAGATCAACCACAGACAAAGTACAACTTATCACCCTCAGTATAATGGGGCAATAGAAGCATTTAATAAAACCCTAACAAAGGGCCTAACAAAAATTTGTAACACTGATAAAGATGATTGGGATGAAAACATTCATGTTGTCTTATGAGCTTATCGAACATCATATAAACGATCCATTGACCAAACACCATTTCGACTAGTGTATGGCCAAGAAACAGTCGTCCCCCAACACTTCTGACAACAGACGCCAATAATAGCCGACATATTATAAATTAATGTCAAGGAAGCAAAGAAGGACCGACTACTACAATTATCTAGGCTAGAGGAAGAACGACTTATGGATATACAACACCAAGAAATTCAAAAACAACAACAAAAAGCATGGTCGATCGAAACATTAAAAGAAATAACTTATCGGTTGGAAATAGTGCACTGATGTATAACAGTCGGGTGAGACCTGAAAGAAACTACATACAGAGTGGATGGGACCCTATATCATTGAGGAAATAAATACCAATGGATTAGTCCGACTAAGAACGTTACAAGGCAGAGTATTTTAGAAACTGGTAAACGGTGCCTGACTAAAGTAATATCAAAACTGATAAAGTTCAAACAGTTCATCAAATCAAGAGTGAAGAAAGGAAGACCTAAAAATGTAAGAGATTCTACCCCTCGTGATATAAGTCCTATTTATTTGACACTAGAGTTCCCATGACCATATCCAACCAGAATAACACCAGACTCGACTGTTGCCATATCACCAAATTTCTACAACGATATAATCCCTAGAACCCTTAGAGAAAAAATTGATAAAGATGTTGAACTTCGGCAATTTATCAACAACCTACCACATCTATTCCGCAATGCCCAACAAATCAACACCACGCATAAACTTACATAGTCGAGCTCGACCCGACGAATTCTCACCCCAAAAACCGACCAAGTTTCGCCACAACCAAGAGTTGTGGGACTCATCAGATCCTCATTTCTCTGAAACCATGACAAAACATACACAGTTGTCGCGGCGCAAATCTCATCATTCACACCAACTATCCTAGACCCTCCGGTTAATGAAGTAGACAAATGAACACTTGTTCTTGAGGGAAACGATCAAATGAAACTAGATCAAGAAATAACTAACCTCATGGACTCTGAAGAAACCAAAAAACCTATCGACTTGAAGCTAGAAGTCGAAGACCCCATGCCAACAAATAACCTTATGAACACTCCCTTAACCCTAGACCATTCACCATCACCGTCACCACCACCAGTGCTAGATTTCCCTCACAATATAGAACCAACATCTTCACCACCA
This sequence comes from Pseudotsuga menziesii, assembly GCA_001517045.1. Classification (NCBI taxonomy): domain Eukaryota; kingdom Viridiplantae; phylum Streptophyta; class Pinopsida; order Pinales; family Pinaceae; genus Pseudotsuga; species Pseudotsuga menziesii. Next base: position 130,450 of record LPNX010672105.1, on the reverse strand, counting down.
ATGGATGCAAAAATAACCACAAGACCCACCCATGAAATTCAGCCAGTTAACCCTACAACAATAGAAGTTTAGTCAACCAAAAATCCATCGACTAAAGAGCACCAAACAAAGCAGCAGTGACCAAAATCAACACCAATAGAACCGGTGGTGGTCCATCACTCTAAACACAAAAGCAAAAGAAAAGATAATAGTAACAGACACAAAAGGTACCGACAGTTATCCACCTTCATCAACTAGGATCGACTACTGCAGTCGACACACCAACACTTAGAGATGGAGACTTGGACCAACTATTAGGAGCACTCACTAAAGAAATGAAAAATAATAAATCAAAGCAAAAAGGAACAAATAGAGAAACTTAAAGTGAAACAATTCGAATTCCTGACCAAATGCATGAATTTAACACAAACAATTTAACCAAAAACAACAGAGACCGACATCGACAAACCGCTAGAAAGAGCTTACCAACTACTGGAAAGTGTCGTGTCGAACCTTCAGTCATAATTGTAGGCCAAAAAAAGATGAGAAAAAATAATAGACTTCTGCGTTACCAAGACATCAGTACACAACATTTTTAGAAGCCCACAAGGTACTACAGGAACATTTGGAGGAGTCTCCCACCACAGAAGAAGTATTGTGCAACTGGTATACTTACTATGTCTAGGTATTCTAGTAGGCTTGAGAGACTCGTGAACACATAAAATCATTACAAAACCAACAAGGTCTAGAAGAAGCAACGAGGAGCACAATACAAGATCAAATTGTACTGGAGACAAAAAAAAACTTGGAAAACTAGAAAAACAAGCACATCAGTGGATGAATCAGGAACTACCCAGCCTTGACACACCCAACAAAATTTTTACACAAACGAAAATATTGCTCGACACAGCAGAGGAAAAAAATCAACTGTTGGGGATCGACATGATCAATATCATAGACCTTCCAATACAAGAGAAGATGTCGATTCTGTCAAGCATTACAACCTTGACCCTTGACATCTAGAACGCCCTCCACAATTGGACAAAATTCTAGCACCAACTAGCCATTACAGAAGGAGCCATTGTGGAGGTATGTGTACAGAAGAGACCATCCATTCAACTGCACATCCCATGAAGACAGAGAAATTGGAAAAATCTACTTCAAACAGTGTAAATTTTGTTACCTCCCCTATTTCTTCGGGACAAAGAAAGATTTTGTTTATGGGGGAGATGTTGGAGGAGCTAGTCGGTGAACTGACTAGACTAGTTAGCTGACTAATTAGAGATTAGGTCGGCCTCCATAGGTCGTGTCGGTTGGATAAACTTACAAGTAGTTAGTCATAATTATTTTTTAATCCTATATAATAGGTTGTTTAGCCAGATACGAACTTGGTTCGGTTTTCTCTTTGTATGAACCCATATGTGTTTTGTGTAATATAAACTGTTATTCAACTTGCTATCTTGTCTCTTGTCTCTTTTATGATTATATGATTCTCTATGTGTATTATTGGTAACTTAGTTATTTGAGTGATTACAACAGATCTCAAGGTGGTTGAGATCCAACGGCCTGCTACGCAGCAACCATCGCGTTAAATCCTACACAACAAACTGGTTATTGATCGCCATTATTCATGCCATATTCCATGTGTGATTCAAGGATCATCATAAGGTTTTTTAACACATTTGGTTTTGTATAAGGATCTTTTATGATAAAAAGATAAAGTTCACTATGATTATAAGAAAAAATATATGTCAAACCACCACTTTATCGAATTTCGACCTACCTAGTTACTATTTTATATTGCAGTAAGAATGAAACACATGTTACTTTTTTCTCATTTAATCACAGTCCCATAACAACCTTGTTTTAAGAAATTCATGTGACCTTTTATCTATTTTTTAAACTTACCTTACCCTCTTAACAAATAAGCAACTACTATGTAAATGTAATATTTAATCAAAATCAACATCTATACAAAAACCAAAAATACATGCTATGCTTCACTACATATGACAAGAGAAGGATATCTTCATAAACTAAAATATGTGTAGGATATTTAACACATTTCGAATATAAATAAAAGTTATTAAATTTCATGAATAAATACTTATATTTCAAATAACATTAATTTATGAATAATTACAACTGATACCCTCTGTTGAAGAGTTTGGAGGAGAGTCACCTTTGAGTTAATTAACTCTGTAGATCATCCTTTAACCGAAATGTGACATCCTTATCATAAATACTTTCTGAAAAGATAAGTACTTAATTAATGTGAACATTGTTTCTCAAAAAAAAACATTATATTTATATTGAAATGTGTGTATGATTGGTTCAAATACATAACAATAATATAGCCATATAGAGATATGGATGATCTTTTGTTGATAGTAATTGCAGTTCTTGTAAAAAAATAATAGACCATAAAAATCCCAATAAACTATTATAAACTATTGACAATACTAATAGACAACAAAATAAAATATATCCACACTATTAACATCATATTCCCAATAGCTAGAAATTGAGAAGGATTTGTGAGTTCCTCAACTCCATTAAACTCCATTCAACTGTTAGTTGAAAGTAAGTTGCTTCAACTCAGAGTCTGCTTGTAGCAAAAATGTGACCACGACATTGAGAAATAAACGACTTATAATCATCATATGAACCGTGTATAAAACAAAAATGAGAAAAGGTGGATCCATGAGTTGATTCCATGGTAGCATATGTCGTGAGGGAGAAAGCTGGTTGACATTATGGATAAACTAATATCTGTCCCTGATCGATAATATTGAATCCCCTAAACCTCTTGTAACTTATGTTACCCTCTGTAATACATCGGGCTCTTTTGGACAGAGTATCCACTAAAGTGTTGTATTCCATACAAATATGATTAAAACCAAGATCAGAGCAAGCTTGTATCAACTCCCGTACTTTCCTTTGCTAGAAGATTAAGTGAGAAGCCTTCAATTAGTTTTCACCTTTGCACCATCCTATGATAACTTTCAAATCCCCCATTATCTTGTGTACTGTAATATGTTTTTGATTATCAAAGTAAAGAAGGATCCAAAGGCTAATCAATTTTGCTTTTGTGTTTGAACTAGCTCCACAATTCATCACTAAGGTAAAATGAATATGATTGTCCAACCAAATGACTGCCTCATCTCCACCTTTGCTGGAATTAACTTGTGGTGAGCCATCGAAAAATCCTCTGCAATAGGTTGTAAGGATTGATGGAGGTAGTGTACATCTTTTGAATCTGTTTGTTTTTGTTGTTAATGGTACCTGACCAGCACAATTTCTATTGCTAATCCGTGTAGGTTGCATATATTTTCCTTCAAAAATTATCATGTTCCTTACCAACCAAATTTCCCAGCGTATTTTAACACATAGTATCTCCCTACCATTGGCCCCTCAATACACCATCTTTGAGTAAATTTCCCCACACCTCTTGTGTGTATGGACAACTAATAAATATGTGAGAAATATTTTCATGCTACAACTTTAATAGGTTTCATATACCTGGTCCATTAAATCCCCTCTTTATCAAGTTATCCCAAATCAGGATGTGACTATTGATGGATAACCAAAAAAATATTTTTAACTTCAAAGGCATGTTAATATTCCAGATCTTAGTATACCACCATAATTTTTCATAGTAAGAGTTCGCCTATAATGAAGAATAAGCCTCTTTTGCTATGATAGTCCCAATATCCTTATTCCATGTCCATACAAGTCTGTCCTCCATATTACTCAAGGAAATTCCCCCCTACTGAGGCCTGTGATATATGTATTATATTCCATGCTGTGAGCTTTGTGAACATCAAGTGTTCTAGCATCCTTCCATCGTGGGTAACCTTGGTTTAATGACCCATTCTCCCCTATATGTTCTAATGTATTTATGCCAACTAAAATTAATCCATTAGCCATCTCCTATGATAATTTTGTATGTTGATGGAACTCCAACAATTGGATCTATGCCAATTCGAATGCTATTCCTCCTACCAAGTAGCCAAGCAAGCAAAGTACTGAAATTAATGTGAACACTTAAAAGTAATAAACTTAAATCATAAGATTTATTGGACAAATGGTTTCTTGACCCTTCTTAAAATTAGATATCCAAACAAAACTAAATAAACACATTAACACTGGCCATTTAATGGCTTCGAATAGATTGATTGATTTCTACTTCACCGATAAACTCCTTAAATATATACAACAATATTTTTTACATATACATATTTAATCGATAGATTCCTTAAGTGTATATAACATTTTTTCACATACAAATGTGTAGTTAAATTTGTTTAGTGATGATGATGATGATGATTAATTCCCACTAAGACCAATTTTGTTCTATCGAACATTAAGAAGGATAAAACTTGTTTCAGTTTAAAATATTGTCCCCGTGCTCAAAAAGCTTGCCAAAAATCTTTCCAAGCTCACTATAGTTTTGGAAAGTTAGGAGGTTATAAAGGTATGTATTGTAGAAAATACTATGAAACTCAGATCCAATGTGGGTGTAAGTAGGACACTCTAAGAGAAAGTGATTTCCATCCTCAACGCTCATAGACTCACACAAATGGCAAACCCTTTCCGCCCATGGAGTTTTAGGAATAGACCAATGTCCCGTTTCACTATGGAGTCCATGAGAGTTCGTTCTAATCTTGACTATATTAATTTGCTTCTGTGAGATAGTTACTACCAAGAGGTACTTCTCATCTTCCAATAATATAATATTATTAACATCACATTAATAATAAATATGAGATTTAAAAAAAATACTTGATATTATTTTAATAACAATTTTTATAATAATTTAATTTGAAAAAGTTATATATAAAAAATATGAAATAAATTGTTAATTAATGATTTTATTATAAATATCAAATGTAAGTTAATTATACAAAATCTAGTATAAAATTTTAAAGATTCATACTTTGTTTTGAGTATAATTTTTTTTACAAGCCTTAATAATTTTTAAATTTCCAACCATAAAATGTTTTACCATGTTTTTATAAAAATAAATTTCTAAATGTTTACCATTTTGACAATGTTTAAAGTATAATATTTTGATGAATCATCTTCACTTCCCCACTTTACCCCACTTCTTGGTAGTTTAAATACCCAACTTATAATCACAAATTCCATACCTTACGATCGATTGCAACTTGAATTTTTTTAAAGCATTACATGAAAATTATATATATATATATATATATTTAATAGAAGTGATCAGATTTATATTATATATAAATGAAAAGGTGTTTACATGAGCCCTCAGGGACCAAAATAAATGTTAATAATTCAAATATGACTACCAAAATATTCAAACTCAGGTATGAAATTGTTCATACTTTTACATAACAAAGCATAATTTCCCAAAAAATTGTTTGTCCGCTTTAACTGAGTAAACCCTTACACATTGACCACCTAACAGACAACAGAAAAACATAAACAACTAAAAAGAAAAAAAAACATATCAAGTCTGCACCGGAGTTCCTTCATCTTTGAGTTCCATTGTGGAAACTTCCTCCATTGGTGATGCTTCAATCTGCTCAAGAGAGACCTCAGTGTCTTCATTTCCTAGAACATTAATTTCGACTTGAACCTATTCCAAAATTTCTCTCAGATACACATAACGAGCTTTGTTTCTCTCATTGGATAGAATCCTCTGTTCCTTGTGAATTCTTTTGAAATCTAGAATTGCATTTCATATATTGACTAGCCTACCACCCATAACCCTCTCTATATCCTGAAGCTTGCGTCTTATTTCCTTAATATTCCCAACTTAAACACGGTAGCCACTTTCCATATCATCTAGATGGGTTCCCATGTATGTGATATCCATAGAAATGTGTTTATTTCCGTCCAACACTTGATTCACCACCTAATGCACACACCGAAGCATCTTCTTATAATCATTCATGACAATATTCATATCTCTTACCCTGTGAAAGATTTGCTCAATTAGTTCCATTTCCTATGGTTGGGCCTCCTCGGCAACCTTTCCCACATCTATAGCATTATTCTCACACTAGGGGTTGCGATAAGCACTCAGTTTCAACCCTCTCCCAAAGGAGCTACTTCTCGTAGCCTTGATTTCCTATGAAGGGTTTGAAACCAACTTACATTCTAGCATGTCTACACCAAAGCTAAAATTGCAAGGAGAAAATCCAGACAAGAAGCAAAAGTAAAGGTGTGTAGAAACATCTGGATGCATGCATATAAATCATTCCTCTGACAACATTTCCCATGATCTGCCTCTCGCTCCTGTAATTAATTCCACTGCCAACTCCACTTACTAGTCCCATCACTTGAAACCCCAGACATACTCCATTAAATTCTCCTTAATTTGAACCACATCTCCATCACATCTTAATAAAAATTGTTTGCCCATTTCAAAAAAGGAGGGTCACTATTAAGTTTGATCCACCCTTGGCCAAGGGTTACTCCTGGGTTAGCTTCATGATATGATAAACTATTGTTGCACCTCTTTAAATGATAAAATTAGACCATGTTCATCTTCTTGACATGAAGGAGGATTCTTTTATGAATTTTCCCCAGCTCTTCCTTATATCCTATCAACATCTTATGCATGCCTTGAATAACAATCCATGAGTCACCAAACACTTGGAGATCTTGAGGGCCAATATCTAGCATCAGCTCAAGACCAAACAAAAGTGCCACCCATTTAGCTTGATTATTCGTTCTTTTTCCCAATCCCCATGCAAAAGAGAGCACTAATTTCTCACCAGGGTCAAAGACTACCCCTCCTGTACCTACCTCCCTAGGGTTATCTTTAGAAGCACCATCAAATAAAAGCATGTATTTACCTTGCCTCTTCCACCAATTTTGGAAATCATCCTCTAACCTGTCAATGGCCCATTCAGGCCTTTTCCTAACCCTTGTGGACTGAAGGAAGCTACTTCCCATTAACTAAGTGACACATTGCAACTCAGACAATGTAAAATTTGAAGAACAACAAATAATCCTTTCATGAACTATGAAATATTCCTTCATCTAGAGTTTTGCACTCAAAACTACACTTCTCGGGATTGCTTTTTTCCCTTCAAATATTTCATGATTTCTAGAGAGCCAAATTTTGTAGTTAATATATTTTGGAATTGCTTCCCATATATTTTCCAAATACCCTTTCCCCCGAAGGTTTCTAGGAAATCTAATCCTCCATCCTTGAAAGAACCCTTCCACTTTGCTAGGCAGTTGTACTTATGTACATAAGTCTTTAAGGAATATTTCCCACACTTGGACCAAGAAAGAGCATTTCATGAATATATGTCCAATAGTTTCCTCTGACATCTTACAGAGGACACATCTCCTTGAACATTCATATCCTCTTAGAATAATATTATCAAATGTCATTATTTTTTTATGAACTACCATCCAAGAGAAGGTGTTAAGTTTGGGAGGGAAGTTTGGCTTCCATACTTTATTCTAGATGTTGTAAGTAGAGGAAAAAGGAAAACCTTTCATGAGTTTCATGTATCCTTCCTTTACTGCAAAATGACTTTTTCTCTCCCCACCCTCTGGCATCACGATCTCTCCAATGCGAAGGGGATTTCCTATTTAAACTTATGAGTAGTTTAGAATTTTAAGCAACTAAGTGACGTCAGGGAACTTCTAGACTTTTCCAATATTTCCAACAACAATTCACATGCCACAAAGGTATATCAAAAAGGGTGTTATATCTATTCTCCTGAATACATTCCTGAATTCCTCTCAACCTTTCCTTTTCCCTAAGAGGAGAGAAGTTTAAAATTTTATCTTTCCATATATCAATATTTTTCCCACTTCTTGGCACCTAGTGAAGATGATCTTTGATTAATCCAAATGTCGCTTTACAAAGGTCCCAAATTTGCAATCCTTGACCCTCTAGATCCTCATCTCAACTCCTGAGCCTTGGATTCCTAATATAATTCATTCTAATTATCTCCTTCCACCATTTTTCCTTTCCAGAGACTATTCTTCGGAGAAGCTTAACTCTCAGGGCCAAGTTCATCATCCTTGCTACCCATATCGCCAATCCCCCACCACTCTTTTCTACACAAACAATTTCCCACTTTAAAAGATAAAATTTATTTTGACTATCCTTGCTTCATTGCCACAAGAACCTTCTTCTTTATTTACTAAGCCTACCTAGAACCCCTACTGGAGTAAGAAGAGAGGAACACTGAAAAATATGAAGGGAAGAAATAAAAGATTTAATTAGAGTGATCTTACGTACTAAGTTGAACCATTTGTTTCCCCAAGAGGATATGTATCTTTTGTTAAATTTTCATATGCTTAGCTAAGACATCAGTATTTCATTTCATTTTTATAACAAAAGCATATAAACAGGATCACTGAAAGAAACAACATCACAAGAACAACACAGATTTATCCTGGGAAAACCCTAAAGGGAAAAACCCAGCAAAAGCTTCCTCAATATAGATGCCCCAAAAAGGTAAAAGATAAAACCAGCAAGGAGATCAAAGCCTGATCCTCCTCCTTCTCTTGCTACTCTTCTCTTCTCCACTAATGTGATATACAAGTGAGAGTGTGTGTTTCAAATGAGGAGCACTACACCTCTATTTATATTCATCCGTTCACTTAAGTTAACTCATTTGTCATGTAGGCTCGAGTTAATCATGTAGGCTCGAGTTACACATGTAGGCTCAAGTAACCACACTGGGGTGCTAATGACCCACCTTTACAATTAGAGGGGATTGCCTCATGACTCTTATTAGTTCTTCTGATTAGGAGCATCAGGGTACAAAGTAATACAAGTGGTTCTCCCAGTAGGACCATCGGGGACCACAAAGAAATACATATAGAATATTCTTCGAAGTTACAATATTTCAACACTCCCACTTAACGAGAAGGGTATTCTATAACAACATTAACAACAACAATAATAGGAGACAGATAGAGGGCATCATCAACATCATCAGGGTGATACATTTATAAATCATTGGAATCTTTTCAACATCATGTAGTCTTCATCTTCAATCTTTAGTCTTCAGCATCATCAGTACTTTGACCGCTTCGATCAGCAACATCTTTAGCATCTTGATTCTTCAATCAGTAGCAACATCTTCAGCACTTTGACCTTTCGATCAGCAACATCATCTTCAACACTTTGACCTTTTGATTAGCAACATCTTCTTCATCACTTTGGCCTTTCAATCAGCAACAACTTCTTCAGCACTTTGGCCTTTTGATCAGCAACAACATCATCATCATACTCTAATATTTCGATCAGAAACATCATCAAAACATCAACATCATCATCATCAAAGTATCAGCATCAAAATATCATCATCATCATACTCTGATCTTTCAATCAGAATCATCATTATCATCAGCCTATGATCTTTCGATCAGAAACATTATCATACTCTAACATCAACTCATCATCATATTTTGATCTTTCGATCAATATGTCATCATCATCATACTTTGATAATACAGCATCATCATCATCATCAGGATCTCATCATCATCACATTCTGATCTTTCAATCAGAAACATCATCATCATCATCGCATTCTGATCTTTCAATCAGAAAACATCATCATCATCAGTAGCATCATAATCATAAGCAACTTCTGATCTTCCGATCAGAAAACATCATCATCATCATATTCTGATCTTTCGATCAGAGAACATCATCATCAGCAACTTCTGATCTTTTGATCAGAGAAACATCACCATCATCATATTCTGATCTTTCGATCAGAGAACATCATCATCGTCAGCAACAGCATCATCATCATATTCTAATCTTTCAATTAGAGAACATCATCATCAACAACAACTTCTGATCTTTCGATCAGAGAAACATCATCATCATCATATTCTGATCTTTCGATCAGAGAACATCATCATCATCAGCAACAGCATCATCATCATATTCTGATCTTTCGATCAGAGAACATCATCATCATCAGCAACAGCATCATCATCATATTCTGATCTTTTAATCAGAGAACATCATCAGCAGCAGCAACTTCTGATCTTTCGATCAGAGAACATCATCATCAGCAGCAACATCTAATCTTTCGATCAGAAACATCATCATCATCATCACACTCTGATCTTTCGATAAGAAACATCATCATCATCATCACACTCTGATATTTCGATCAGAAACATCATCATCATCATCACACTCTGATCTTTCGATCAGGAAACATCATCAGCAGCAGCAGCAGCCCACAGTACAAAGACAAAGAAGTCTTTGGATCTCTTTTGGACTCAAAATCCAAGGATGATGCAATCCTATCACATTCTCGACAATCGAGGTCACCAGATCCATTCTGAACTGAGGTTCAAGGATGATGCAATCCTGCCACATTGTCAATGACCGAAGTTACACCAGATCCATTCTGAACTGAAGTTCAAGGATGATACAATCCTGCCACATTCTCAATGACTGAAGTTACACCGGATCCATTCTAAACCGAAGTTCAAGGATGATACAATCCTGGCACATTCTCGATGACCGAAGTTACACCGGATCCATTCTGAACCAAAGTTCAAGGATGATACAATCCTGCCACATTCTCAATGACCGAAGTTACACCGGATCCGTTCTGAACCGAAGTTCAAGGATGATACAATCCTGCCACATTCTCGATGACCGAAGTTACACCGGATCCATTCTGAACCAAAGTTCAAGGATGATACAATCCTGCCACATTCTCGATGACCAAAGTTACATCAGATCTGTCCTGAACCGAAGTTCAAGGATGATACAATCCTGCCACATTCTCGATGATCGAAGTTACATCGGATCCATTCTGAACCGAAGTTCAAGGATGATACAATCCTGCCACATTCTCGATGACCGAGGTCACCGGATCACTTCTGGACATATGTCCCAGGATGATACAATCCCTCTTCATTCTCGAAGATCGAGGTCTCCAGATAACTTTAGGGAAAGTTCCCAGGGATGATACAATCCCACTTCATTCTCGAAGACCGAGGTCTCCGGATCACTTCTGGACATATGTCCCAGGATGATACAATCCCTCTTCATTCTCAAAGACCGAGGTCTCCGAATCACTTTAGGGAAAGTGTCCAGGGATGATACAATCCCATTGCAACATCACTACTCCCCCTTTCAGGGAAGGTCTTTCTGAACCATACCAAGATTGTCTCGAAAGTGTTCTAACTTTACCCGAGACAGAGGCTTTGTCAGTGTGCATCATCATCTAAACCATATTCATCTACATCTTCAGTATGTGAATACTGAACTATCATCAGGTCACCATCATCTGCATCTACAGTATGTAAATACTGAAACATCATCTATATCTTCAGTATGGGAATACTGAAATCATCATCATCTCTATATTCAGTATAGAAATACTGAATCACCATCATCTGTATCTACAGTATGTAAATACCGAAACATCATCATCTGCATCTTTATCTTGAATGTAGAAATATCAGATTTCTATGTGTTATGACGGAACACAGGGTTCTCTATTATCAAAACTCTCGTTATCACATAGAATCAATGTAGTATCCATCTTCAGTTCAAAGAGACCTGATATCAGCTTCCGAAGCCATATGACTTCACAACTTAGCAGAGCAATCTGCTATGTATTCTGCTTCAGCCATGCTACGAGAAACACTGGACTGTTTCCTACTAAACCATGAAATCATAGTAGACCCCAAACAAAAGCATCTACCTAATGTGCTTTTACTATCTGAGATACTTCCAGCCCAATCTGCATCTGTGTAGCCATACAATCTATACTCATGGATACCATCATAATATAAACCAAAGTCTATAGTCCCTTTCAGATATCTCATCACATGTTTTGCAGTTACTAGGTGAACCCATCTTGGTTGAACAAGATATTGACTTAAGGTGTTCACAGCAAAACAAATGTCTGGTATGGTATTTGTTAAGTACATCAATGACCCAATGATTTGTTTGTAATGATTCATATCCACTAACTCTGATGGGTCATCAGCTAACAGCTTCAGGTTGGAGTCCATGGGTGTGGCCATGACTTTGCATTCCAACATATTGAATCTCTTCAATATCTCTACCGCATACTTTCCCTGGTTGAGAAATATTTCTTCTGAACTTTTCCATACTTCCAGACCTAGGAAATAATGCATTAACCCAAGGTCTTTCATCTCAAATTCTTCTGCTAGTTTCTTCTTGCTTTCCATGACCTATTTCTCATTTCCTGTCAAGGATAAGTCATCCACATATAATAACAGGATGACAAGTTCATCTTCTACACCCTTGAGATAAAGGTTAGGATCAACTTTACTCTTGGTAAATCCCATGCTCACAAGAAACTATCTATTCTTCCATACCAAGCTCTGGGAGCTTGCTTCAGGCCATAGAGGGACTTCTTCAACTTGCATACGTGATTCCATCTGGCTTCAAATTCAAATCCTCATGACTATTTGATGTAAAACTCTTTCTCAATCATACCATTAAGGAAGGCTTGTCTTTACTTCACCATGGAAGAAACTGCCATGATAGTTCTGAAGGACTTGTACCTTGCTTCCTGGAGTAAGTGTCTCTTCAGAATTAATTCCCTCTGAAAGAAACCTCTGGCCACAAATCTTGCTTTATACTTCTCGATACTTCCGTCAGCTACATGATCTATTTTGTATATCCATTTGGAGGATACAATACTCTTTCCTTCTGGTTTGGGAACTATATCCCATACATCATTCTAGTATTATTTCATCATAACATCTTCCATGAGTTCGTCTTGTCAGATCATCAACATATCCTAGTCTTTTGCATTCAACTTTGAAGGTTGGAACCCACTTTACTCTTGGTAAAGTCTCGATCCATCAAGAAGTTGTCCATCATGTCGTATCGTGTCGAATTCAAATATCTTCTGTAGTCACTCCCCCTGAAGTGGAGTATTATCTTCCTTCTTCATTCTGTACAGGTGGTTCTATGCTTGATATATACGGGTCAATAGAGTATTTCATGTCATAGTCTATTCTTTCTGAGGCAAATCACGAACCTCTA
>LPNX010672105.1:32862-117236 GCA_001517045.1 Pseudotsuga menziesii | reverse complement strand
AACAAGTCTCGTCCTTCTTTTCTTATAGGAGGTTGTACAGGACCTTTCCTACAATTCAAATGCACCAGTTGCATGGTTAGAACTATTTCATAAAACATATGCATAATGAAAAATTCTTATGCATCATGTAACTATTTAGCCAATACAACATTCATCCATATCTCGCAGAAACTTTCTAGATGCCTTCCATCTCTACCATGACATCATTGAGATTGTGCACTAATCCAATATGTCAGCAAAGAGGTTTGATAAGTAGCACTGGAGAGTTGTATAGCGCCATGAGCTACTTACCCATCACATGCATATTAGTAGTATTAATGTAAACAATCTATCATGCATAACACATGAACTGAATACAATCAAATGTATAACAAAACAATATCATGAAATGGCAATTGAATACTTATCTTTTATTTGTTTCGTGGGTAGACTCCATCTTGATCATTTTGCTTTATCATCTTCTTCATTCATGAAATCATCATTTCTTATCCAAATGATAAGATGAATAAGAGGTTCTTCAAGAATTGAGTTTTTCATATTCCTCATTGCTTTAGGGATCTTCTTTGAATGGTGAGAGCTTGATCTTCAATTGCTCCCATATTCTTCTTCTCTTCTTATTAGTCAAGCTGAAATTAATCACTTACTTCTGGCATACATTCTTCACATGAATGAATCCCATGATCCTGGGAGGCCATTCAAGGTGGCTATCACCACTTCTGCATACTTCTTCTTCTACCGCTTTAAGTTGTTCTGCATTCTGGATCTTCACATTCTTCAATTGTTTTCTCAAAGCCATCTTCTGATTTAAGTTCTTATCTTAAAATAGCTTGATCAAGGAATCAAACATCTTCGGTGTCTTTAGGGAAGACACTTTTGGTATAAGTTAATCCATGATTGAATCAACAATGATCTTCTTGGCCTTGATCAAGTTCTTCTTGTGTAAGGCTTTGAGACTCATCTTCGTATGGAACTGGAACCTCTCTACTCATGTAGGTGTCCAATTCATTTTCCTCAGAGAGATCAAATACTTCCATGCTTGGAAGTTGTCAACTTTACCAAGCTTATCATCAAGCTGATGTGATATATCACTTTGAAATGAGAACCTCAAATGCAAATAGCAAAATATTAGATCTTACCGATTTGAGGTGTCCGTCCTACTTCCAAAGCTGGCTGATCTAGGGCTTGTCAGAGAAACCCTAATTTTCAAAACTTGGAATATTTCAGATCTGATTGGATAGAAATATAGATCTCTTCAAATGGAGCTGTCCAATGTACTCCTTTTCTGAAAACAGTGGAGGGAATCTCCCGAAAACAGGAAGCCCTAGTTTTCCAATTTCTTCTGCAGAAATTCCTGTCATTGTTTATGTGATATCCCAGAAATTACTGCTGCTTTATGTCTAAAATTTCTCACTGACATTAGAGGAAATTTCAACTCAAAATGGGCCTCCTAAAATGAACTAATAAAATAATAGTTAAAATAATAAAATAATATTTATTAATTTCGGAGGAAGAAAATAAAAAAACTACTTTTTTGTTTATATTTTTGACATATCTCCCTGTGTTTTTACTCAAATTTCGATCAAGAGAGCTCGTTGGATGTGGAATTAAATTATGCATCCAACGAGTACCCACTCGACATACTTTTGACGGACCCCGCTACCCCAAAAACAAGAAATACCTGAAAAAATGGGGTATTTCTGGTTGAAAAATACATCATCATTCCATTTTTTCAGGTATTTCTTGTTTTTGGGGTAGCGGGGTACATCAAAAGTATGCCGAGTGGGTACTCATTGGATTCGGAATTTAATTCTACATCCAACAAGCTCTCCTAATCGAAATTTGAGTAAACACACAGGGAGATATGTCAAAAATACAAACAAAAAAAGTAGTTTTTTTTATGATACCTATCCCCAAATTTATATTAAAAAAGTGTTTAAGACCTATACGGTATTTCAAATTTAAAGCAATTTCATTGGCTAACACATGATGACATGGAATTTGAATAAAAGTTAAAAGGCCCATTTTGAGTTGAAATTTCCTCTAATGGGTAAAATCGCATGTCCTTGATCCAAAACCATAGGTTTCATCAGAATTGGTTTCACCAATTGGGATTTATGATCATTTTCCCAGGGTGACCTGTTACAGGACTGTTCAGAACAGCGAAGTTGTACGGTATGCCACGTGTCACTGATTCATCTTCTGAGTCTAATATTCAGACCATAGAAATTAAAGTCCGTGTTATTTCTGGAACATCTTCAGGAATTCAATTTGGACCTAGGTAGCCCAAGCTATAGCAATTTGCTCCAGGTGTCCTGTTTAGGGATGAATTCAGGAAGAGGCTGGAACCATAACTTGGAGGGATCATATCTCCAAGAATAGAGCGAATATGAAGCTTAATTTTGGACACAATGTACATCCGGAGTTTATCTTCGGCCTCTACAATTTTTAGCTCCTGAACCTTCTCCAATCTCGAGATATAGCGAATGTACCAAAACTTAGCAGTTTTAGTATTTAGGGTTTTTCTGGCTCAGGGTCAAACTAGGGTTTGACTTTCCCGGAGTTTCACCCAACCAAAAATATTGATCCAGGTCTCTAAACTTCGATTTTCATGAGGAGAGAAACCCTATTCCAGGCTCACTCAAAAATTCTTCTTCTGCAAGAAGCCCTAATTTCTTCCGAGGAGAGAGAGAAGGCTATTTTTCCTTGTGAAAGTTGTCATGTTCAGGTTAGCTCTGATACCATGTTAAATTTTCATATGCTTAGCTAAGAAATCAGTATTTCATTTCATTTTTATAACAAAAGAATATAAACAGGATGAAAGAAACAACATCACAAGAACAACACAGATTTATCCTGGAAAAACCCAGCAAAAGCTTCCTCAATATAGATGCCCCAAAAAGGTAAAAGATAAAACCAGCAAGGAGATCAAAGCTTGATCCTCCTCTTTCTCCTACTACTCTTCCCTTCTCCACTAATGCGCTATACAAGTGAGAGTGTGTGTTTCAAATGAGGTGCACTACACCTCTATTTGTATTCATCCGTTCACTTAAGTTAACTCATATGTCATGTAGTCTCGAGTTAATCATGTAGGCTCGAGTTACACATGTAGGCTCAAGTAACCACACTGGGGTGCTAATGACCCACCTTTACAATTAGAGGGGACTGCCTCATGACTCTTATTAGTTCTTTCGATTAGGAGCATCGGGGTACAAATTAATACAAGTGGTTCTCCCGGTAGGAACATTGGGGACCACAAAGAAATACATATAGAATATTCGTCAAAGTTACAATATTTAAACATATTTTGACCTCTGCAATGGTTCCATACTAGTCACATGCTTTGTTCCTTTTTAAAGAAATGGGAAAACCAAGGTATTTGAAGGATGTCCAGCTGCTCATACCCTTAAAACCAAGTAGCTTGGCCACCGTGTTCGTAATAGTCAAGGATCAGTTCCAAGTTTAAACTCGACACTTATCTTTGTTTCCTTCTCCTCCCGA
The DNA here is from genome assembly GCA_001517045.1 of Pseudotsuga menziesii. Lineage (NCBI taxonomy): Eukaryota > Viridiplantae > Streptophyta > Pinopsida > Pinales > Pinaceae > Pseudotsuga > Pseudotsuga menziesii. The sequence continues at coordinate 113,738 of LPNX010672105.1, read as the reverse complement.
GGCCCCAAGAAAGAAGGATAAAACATCCTTAAAACAACCGGCCACATGTCTAGAAGTGACTCCTAGTCAAATAGTATGATATGCGAATTGGGTGTGATGTGCTATCTTAACTCCTCTGAAAATGATAATCCCAGGCAATGACCCCAAATTCATCATCTGATTCAAGGTTCTGCTGAAAAAGCTTCCGCCATAATGATATATATAAAAGGGGATAGCGAACACCCTTGTCATAGCCCTCTGGTTTCCCGAAAGAAGTGGGTGGGTCTTTCATTGATCAAAGGAGCTATCCATAGACTACCAATACCTTATCAGATCCACCTTATGACCTTATCCTCAAATCCAAAGGACTTTAATATTTTAAACAAGAAACAATGTCTGACTAGTATCAAAGACGTTTTCCATATCCAACTTGATGGTCATCCCTTTCTCTTTTGTTCCATTGCTGGAATGAATAGCCTCCTAACCACACCAATATTATCAAAGATGTGTCTACCTGCAAGAAAACCACCTTGATTTGGGGAGATGACATTGAAAATAAGTTTTTTTTACCTTCCAACAAGGATTTTGGTGAGAATCTTATAAAAAGAGTTACATAGGGAAATAGGAAGAAACTGTTTTATCGAGATAGTTTTTTTCTTTAGGTATTAATGCAAATTCTATATTATTTAATAAAAAATAAATTACTATATTTAAATATATTTAATTAAAAAGACAATAACCAATTCTATATAACTAAAATACATAAAAACACATTTATAATTAATATAAAATATACAGTCAACATTAATGAAAAAAAACATACAAATAAGAATAATTATATAAAATACATATAAAATATAAAATATACAATCAACAATATTCAAAATAAAAATAAGGATAAGAAACATACAAGCGAATAATTCCTTATCAACTAACAAATCTACAATTAAAAGAAACATATCTTAGGTTAAAAACTCTAATTCACGTGATTTGCTATTGGATTCATCCATTAAAATGGGTTTGGATGCCTTACCAACTAACAAATATACTAATGAGAGAAACAAATCTTTTCTTTTCTCCTTTTTTTCTTTTCTTTTCTCCAAGGAATCCGCCGAGTGTTGTCGTTTTGCCACCTATATACCAAACTCATGACCTGGGTCTAGGCTAAATGTTGAACAGGGATTCTAGCGAGAGTACGGCCTCCATCACGATTGTACATGAATTTTCTGGGGTGCAACACTGTTCTACTAACACCTCCCCTGCAGGAATCAAAACTGGACTTTTGTCGAGTCAACCATCAGACATCACTAGTGGCTCCTGCCCTCAGCCCCCAACAGAGAAACATATCTTACGTTAGTAACTCTAATTCACATGATTTGCAATTGGATTCATCCCTTAAAATTAGTTTACTATTTTCCCTTTTTATGAATATGTATTCGATGGCTTCAAAGACACATTTCATACTCTCTTCCTTTGATGAACATGTATTCAAAACGCACATTTCAAAATTGGCATTTGTGTTTAATTTTTTTCTTTCTTCTTCTTCAGTAATAAAAACAATTTTTTTATTAAAGAAAATTTGTGTCAAAGTTACATCATATTCAGCGATAAAAATATGATCTTCATAGACCATACTATACTTAATATATATTACCAGACTCGATATCCAAGAAGGGGGATCCACCCAACAAAAAAATATTCAATCCAACAAACAATCAAAATACAAAACATACAATACACTTCATCAACGATTTTGACTTCATCACCATGCCTCTAAGTAATTAAAAAGAAATATCAAAGTGACTGATTGAAAAGAACCAAATGTCTGGTTCTACAACAATATCCAACAGAGAAAAGAGGTAACTTTAATCTACCATCCATATTTACCAACTCCAGTTTTGAGAGAGTATCAGGTTCCACGTTCAGATTTCTATAAACATGATTGAAAGATAGCAAAGAGAAATATTTCATCAAGCATTTGATATTTTCTAACCAATGATGAAGTTCCAAAGACTTCACTTGAGCCTCCCCATTTTCCCAATTAATAATGACTTGGGAATCACCCAAGACCTGTAAATCATGAATACCCCAAAATTTTGCACAAAAGAGTAAAATCCATAAACCCACCACTTCAGCACGGTTATTTGAACCATCTACATTCTTCAACCATCCCTTAATAACTTTATCTTTGCCAAACTTTATAACCAACCCAGTGCTACAGGCACCATTCAAAGTTGCTCCATCAAAGAAACCTACAACGCGCTTCTGCAAAAGTGAAGGGAAAGAACATATACTTCTTATCCTTATACAAGTTTTCTCTTTACTCCATTCAGAAAAAGATGATAAAATATTCAAATAAATTACCTTTGTCTTCTGCAGAAAATTGGAGAAAATATAAGCATTCCTAGCTTTCCAGACTTCCCACATCACAAAAACTGGAAGAAAATAGAATTGATTTTTTCTTTTAAACCATTTCAGAAAATTATTCTTCACCGAGACACCATCCCGTCTATGGTCAATCTTAAAGGAATTGAGTAGTAATAACCAAATATCAAGGAAGAAAACACAGTCCCCAAAAAAATGAGTAACAGATTCAGCCTTCTGAAGGCACAACGAGCATCTTCCTCGGCCAAAAATGCCCCTACCCTCTAAGACACCCCAATTCAAAATCTTGTTTTCAAGAAAATCCAGGAAAATAACTTGATTTTTAGAGGGGAGTACCCCTTCCATGTCCATTGCATCCATCGATAAGTCTCAATAAAACTGCTTTTCTGAATAATAGAACAATAGGATAAGCTAGCAATAACCTAAACTTCCCTAGCATTGAAATCCTATACAAACTTACCAGGATTAGAAAAAAGATTGATATTCCCTGGGTATAGTTTTGAAATGCACAAATCCCATTCCTCTGCTAATCTTACCACTAGCCCCAATACCGAAGAATCATCCCAAACATTATTCCGAGAGCCCAAATGAGCATGTTTTAACACTTGAATGTTTTTATGATGAAGTTCCAGCACTAGTTCATGAGAAAGATTATACTCATCACCTAATCCACAAATAGGGTCAATCCCCAAATAAATTTGTATACCCCTACCAACCTACCAACTCAAATCATTAGAAATAATGAGAAGACATTTTCCCAGACTACTCCAAATGGTCGAAAAATAAGATTTTTTCACAAATCTCTGCCTTAGCCAACAAATGGGATCTAGGCCTTTAAAATATTTGTATTTTATAAGTTTTTCCCAAAGACCAGTACTGAATAAGCATCGCCATAAATATTTTGCACATAAAGAGAGATTGAAAAATTCAAGATTCTTTATTCCCCAACCTCCAAGATCTCAGGGTAGTGATAAACTTTCCCAAGAGGATGAATGAAACTTTCCATACTCCAATCTACCCGCCCACAAAAAATGAAAGATATTAGCTCTAATACTTGACAAAATCGAGGTCATAATAGAAAACGAGGGAATCTAATAAACTGGGAAACCTTGAAGAACCGATGAGACCAAGATTAGCCTTCCACCGAGAGAAAGCCGACGAAAAGACCAACTGTTAATTTTACAAATGATACTCTTTATAATCCAAACCCAATTTTTGGATCTGTAACCATTGGATTTTAACAGAAAACCCAGATATATGAAACCCTCCTCAAGATTACCGGAATTATAAGGAAATAAACTGAACATAGAGTCTTTTAGATGTTGATCCTTGCAGGAGTGTAAAAGAAAAGACTTTTTTCCACTTACCTCTAATCCCGAAGCTTTACAAAATATCAATAATAGAGTCTGTAAATGATTCCATTCTTCTTGAGATCCACCTCCAATAATGACAACATCATCAACAAACAAGAGGTGGGTGACAAAAAAACCCCTAGAGACCATAAGCCCATAAAACTTCTTTTGTGACTTTATTTGATGGATAAGGAAGATAAGTCCTTGGATTGCCAAGATAAACAAGTAAGGAGAAAGTAGACACCCTTGGAAGATACCTTTGTTACCTTTGAAAAATTTTGTTGGAACACCATTGATGAGCACACCAAATCTAGTTGAAGATACACAACTCATAATCCACCCAACAATATCAGGAGATAAACCAATTTGAAAAATAAGTAATCTTAAGTAGGACCAATCCACTTTGTCGTATGCCTTCAAAAGATCAAGTTTAAGAAAAAAGGAATTCTTTTTTTGAGCTTTAACAGAGTGTAAACATTCTTGGACTATCGCTACTGCATCAGTATTTTTCCTATCCGGTAAGAAAGAAAACTATTCTTCAGAGATAGCCTTACCCAGGAACGAATTTAATCTTTCTGCAATAATCTTGGAGACAAATTTGTAAAGCAAATTACACAGTGACATAGGAAAAAAATAATTAAAGGAATCAGGATGGTCCTTCTTGGGAATAATAGTAAGGTAATTTGAATTCAAAACCTCATTCATTTTTCTTTGAGCCCGAGTTTCTTCCAGTGCATCAGTAATCTCTTTCGCAAAAGGATTAAAGAAATTCCAATTGAAATCCACCGTCAAACCGTCGGGGCCTGGACTCTTATCCTTCATGAACAACTTCAAAGTGTTTTTAACTTCTAACACAATCACCGACCTACCAATAGAATACCAAACTTCATTTTAAAAAAGGCGTGGAAATTTTTGAATAGTTTTCATCTGGTCCATCAAATTGAATCCATGTGGTTGAGAGAACAAAGATTTAAAATGATCAACATCAACACTTCTAATTGTTTTTTGGTCTTGACTGATATCCCCATTCTCTATGCAAATTTCCCAAACTGATTTTTTCATTATTCTTTGGTTGGAAAACTTATGAAAAAAATTCAAGTTATTGTCTCTAGCTTTAAGCCAGGTAGCTTTTTCTTTTCTGACGTAAGGTCTATTCCTTTCGTCTTAAAAAATTTTCCCACTTAGATTTTGAATCCCAAAGTCTTTCTTTTCTATCATAAGAGAAGAAAATATCGTCCACTACATTTGTAAGAGACTAAATTTCAACATCTATCTCCTTCGGCTCCTTCGCAGTTTCTACTTTTTTAACCTCTCCCAAACCTGGACTTCCGCTCTCAATTTATTCAACTTGTAAATCAAACCAAACATCATAGAAGAATAGGGGAATTGAGAGAAATTTTTCCGTTTTTCTTTGACAAAATCATAGAAAAGGTGATCCTTGAGCTAGACCGGGTTGAACTTAAAAGGATATTTAACCACACTTTTGTCAAAATCAATCTGCGACAAAAAAACCTTGTGATCTAAGATCCCCGGAGAGCAAGACCATGATCTGAACTTACCAACATCCTCACAAAGGTCCTCCGCAAGAAAAAACCTGTCCAATATTTTAGCAAGACCTGCTTCCCCACACTGACCATTTGACCAATTTGGACACAGGACATTAGGCACTATGTCCACCAACTTGATCTCTTCAATTTTAGTCTTAAAATAATCAGATATGGGATCATCTGATTTTCCAACACCCAAAACTTCATCCATTAATAACGTAATATTAATATCTTTGGAAACAATAAGGGATCTATCATCCAATAAACCAAACTGAAATATATTTTCTCAAAACTCCTGGCTCTTACTATAAGGAAAATAGATGTTTAGGATCTTGAGCACCTTCGGGTAACCAATAATGTGTCCTTCAACCTTGATACCAGTAGCTGTGATAAAGGCCTTTAATTCTGCCACTTGTAGGTTCCAAGCCACCAGCGTCCCACCCGATAAACCGTTAGAGTCCCACGCTGAAACACGCCAAGACGGTTTTAATTTCAAAAAATATTCACATGCAGAACCCACTTTAGTCATAGTCTCTTGTAAAAGAATCACACAAGGTTTCATTTTATTTAAGAACGCCTTAAAAGCAGATCTTTTAGGGCCCCTTCCTATCCCTCTAATATTGAAAGAGACAAAGATTGTTTCTAAACAATCTCTAGGCCTGCTAAATCTATAAGAGCCCAATTAGAAACAATTGAAGATAAACCCGAATCCCTAGGAAGACCTTTGTCAAACAGTGACGAAACCTTAGGGTTTTGACACAAACTATCTAAGCTATCTCCCCTTGCTAGCAATTCTTCTTTCGATTTGTCTCTTCCCCTCTTATTAGGTTTTCTAACATATACATTTGGCCTTCCAATGGAGGAGATAACCATCGTATCTAAACCCCCTGGGATAGTCAAGTAAGTTTCAAGAGGCTTGACCCCTACCTTAGGCCCTATCAAAAGAGGGGAAGAACTTTCTTCCACATGGAAAGAGGAAATCTGAATAGAGGGAAGATCACTAAAATTCCTAGGTAAAGGAGGAAAATATGAAGGACTAAAGATAGGTCCCTCAAAGGAGGGAACATTACTTATTACCTGTGGATCACTATAAACGAAATTAACCCCATCCACCAGAAAAAAATCCTCCTCAACCATGACCTTTGAAGAAACCCCCAAACAGCCAGGAGAATTTGCTACATCCTCAGACATGCCAAATTTACCCTCAACCGAGAGAAAACCCAATGTCTCATCAACAGAAAAGAATTTCAATAGGATAGGGACATTATTTACGAACTTACCAACAAAAGAGGAGGTCAACGAGTGGTCAAGCGGAATAGGGAAATTGAGACCATCAACAAGATCTGGTTCAATATCACAATGCTTCGGAACATCAAAGACTCCTTATCGACTGGATGAGCAAAAATATTTAGAATGTCCTGTACCAAGACAACGATGGAAGCGGGAACACGCCAATAATAAAGTTTTTGCATGAAAGAGCCCCCTTCCCACACCACTTCCAACTCCTCTGGAAGTCTGTTCTCTGTTTCCATTTCCACCAGGACCCGAGGCACTTTTCTATCGAAGCCCAATAAATGATTGTCTTCAATATGGATGCATTTACCAATAGAATTTACAATCTCTATGAAACCCTTAATATTGCAATAGATAGAGGAAAACTAGGTAAAACAACCCAGAGGTGTCTTTTCGTAATTATAACCGTCATAGGATCAAAATCCACACTCCACCGGGAAAGAACCAGATATCCTTTGCCATCAACCTAGAATCACTCCTCCACCGCCAACCTATCTTCTTCAGATAGAAAATGGAAGACAAACCACCCGTTAAATAGATCTAGAACCCTAGGAACATTTTTGATACAGGGTTCCACTTCTCGCCAATCCACTCCAGTAACTCGGCTTTGGTTATCTTCACAAACTCCATTTTACCCACCAACGATTGTAAGGTAAGGGCCGGGACCAAATCCATTATTACATCCCTGCCTAAGACACATAATGGCTTACCCTTATGAACCTTCTCAAACCTTAGCAGTCTGGGTTAATTCCTCTTTGTCTTAGCCTTCTCTTAAAAAAAACAAGTCATATGCACCCTTGTCATCAAAACCATAGTCCTTTTCACCAACACGATGTTGTCCTGATCTAATGGAGACATGTCTCACCACCATAATCAACGTGTCACATAAAGGGTATTTGTCTGAGCTAGACTTCAAGTTTGAAAAGATAGGTGAAGTACCGGGATCCATCCCATATGGCTGGAAGCGAAGGCTCTGTTCCGCCCCCACCGAAGAAGCCATAAAAAACTAAAAAACCAAAAAAGCCTAGCCATGGAATTTTGAAAAATGCAATTCCCACTTTGATATCCTGGTTGGTATTGGACTGTGCGTGCCTTAGTTTGACTCTAGGACCATAGTTAGGCCTGCAGAGCCCGACAAAAGAAAAAGCAGAAACCTTGAAACCCTAAATCTCTCCTCCATCGAAGCCGAATAGCATAAAACCTTTCTATCTACTCCACAAAGATATGCCTTTAATATCCTACACTTAGCATACCTCCTTATATTACATCAAATCCATGCATAATTAATATACCAGGGAGATGGGAAGGGTTAATCCATGTGGGATTAATTTTTGAAGATTCTAGTGTTTAAGATTTTAGTTTGTGTTAGGCTATTCTCTTTTTTTTTTAAGAATAAGTTCAAATGGCTTAGGCTAACTCTTCCTAAATTTATTTGCTCGAAAATTTAGTTAGTTCATAACATATTGATCTTTGAGGATGTCCAGGTCACTCATTTCTGAGTGGCTAGGAGAGCTACTTCTCTTCTTGTTGAATACTCAAATGAGAAATTTGAAACTTCTTCCCTAAATTTGGAGCTCCATCGAGGAGAACAGGCTTAGATAAATTTCCTAAGATTGAAGTAGCAATCATCTATCTCTTTTAAATCTGTCTCTCGGGATTAAGATTTGTGAATGACTAATGATGATTTTAAGGGTTGGACAACTCAATAGAATATATTTATATTCTATTTTTCGATGGTGCTGCAAAAGGCAACCCTGGGGTGGCATGTGCGGGAGGGGTGCTTTTTGACCATGGAGGAAACTTGATGGAATCCTTCTCTTGGATTTTAGGTAGAAACTCAAATAATAATGCAAAAATGTTAGCTTTGTGGAAAGGGTCTAAAATTCTCATCAAGAATAAGATCAAAGAGGCTACCATCATCAAAGATTCAAGGCTTATTATCAAGGCAATGATTCATCATTATGCCTTAAAAAATTCTTCTATGGGTAGAATCCAAGATCAAACTTGGCGAAAATTGGAATCTTTGCAAAAGGTTGTCCTTTTTCATGTGTCTTGTAGAACAAAACAAAAGAGGTAGATGCTCACAAGTATGGCCACCTCTAAAATGGAAGGGACCATTGTATATTCTAATAGGGATATTTTTAATGATCCAATCTCGTAATTCTTTACTCTTAAGGTTCTTGGTTTCCCATGGTATCAATATATTATGCCCCCTCGTCACTGTTATTTTTGCTTTTGCGGGGTAAAGTATGTTGAAAGTCCGGGAGAGAAGTGTGGGCTCCCTCATCCTCGCTTCGATCATGTGTGTGGCATCAACATGGGTAAGCCATGCGAAGAAATCATTAACAAACCTCTGGTTTCTATATTTTTAATAATGAAATATTATCCTAAATTACTAAATTTATAATTTAAATATTTATATATTGTTATATAGATGTAATATACTTTAGGTATATTACACTCCCTCCCTGATTGTTTGGTTTGGACTCGGGTGAAATAAATGCGAAGTGACATGAAGAAAGACAAGAGAAGTTGGTTCTCCCACACATACATGGATTAATTCCCCCTAATGATTGAGGAGGTGAACTAGGAAAATCAAGGTAATTTGCATTATGATTTTGGTAGGGCTAATAACGACAGTACCTAGGATTTGCATAGGAAATTGTGGGTTTCTCCTGAAATGATTAGTTAGGTGGTGGGAATGAAAAGATAAATAGGGTTCTCTTGTGTCATTATGGCAGGGCATTAGCCGAAGAAGATAAGGTAGATCCACACAAAATCTAGTTAGGTGATTTTCTTCTCCAAATTATTGAGGTAGCAAAGTATTTTGTGTATTGTGCATAAATGGTGACGATTGGCTAGAAGATGTAGTTTGTTGTCCAGATCATGAGGTATAGAGGCTATTGAGAAATTTTAGAAGAATTCAGTGTCGCATGAGGTTTTTGAAGCAGGTAATTCGGGAGTAGGAGAGGAGTCAAGAAAATTGGCATATTGAGGAAGACCCGAGTCTGTGAGGTTGAGAAGAGGGATCTTTAGTGTCAATTGGGAATTATGGAAATCAATGAGGAATGCAAACAATTCTACAGTGATGACCTATAGAAAAAAATTGCAGAGTTGGGAAAATCTGTCAAAGCTCTTCAACTATGTCTGAAGGAAAATGATGCAACAGAGAAATCTTCTTCCCACCCTCATCTGCCTAAATTTGAAGTGTAGGTTCCATGACAGTTCTAATTTTCCTATTTTATGGTTTGCAAGTATAAGTTCTTATTAGGCTACTATATTAGATGCTACAGTTATTAGTTTGAAATAGCTATACTTTGTTATAGGGCCTCCACTTTTGAAAAGCTTCAATCATATATCAACTTGTTGTTATATTTTCAAGCTAGAGGCCCCAAAATTGATGTATTTTGTTTGAAAAAGGGATTTATCTCTCTTTTTAAATATAAATTACTATCCATTATCATAAAAAAATGATTTATTTTTTGTTGTGTTTCCTCTTGGTTCTTAGTATTTGATTACTAGAGTGTAAGAATCATTTCATTAAGGTTTGTCCTTAGATCTATGTTTTGAGAACTAATTGGATATATGGGTTAAGATATGGGACAATGGATAATCCCCATCACCACTTTGAAAGATGAACCATTTATGAAAGGTTGGATATATATCTATATATGTTGAATGGTGTTTTCTTGGTTGGTGTTGGATCAATATAGTGTCCTATGATCTCCTAATTTTATGCCCATGGTACTTAGGTAAAATAAGATATATTATATGGTGTTAGGAAGCCATCCTTAGCTCCCTATTTAGTATAAAAAAGAGAAGCAAGCCCATAGCTAGAATCAATGCCAGCCCCAGATGTATCCGTTGATATTTTGTCTAATAGAAGGGGATACTATTGAGGTAAAATAAGATAGATGATTTATCCACTAGTAATGTTGGAAATGCTTCCACTATTGGATCAAGATCAACTTGTTTGGAAACAACTATAACTATACATATAGTTCTCTGCCTAGAACTAGACTAGATATTACTCCACAACTGTAACTCAAACCAAATCAACTGCTAGTGCTGATGGGGGTGCAATGTATCCTTTGATATGATGTCTACTAGGAGACTATGCTATCTGAAATGCCTATACTAATGGGTGGTGGGATCAAATGGTGTGAGAAGAATGCATGGAAGATTCAAGAATGCCTTTCATCATATGTTTAGAAATGGGAAGGGTGATAAAGAGAATGGGAGAGAAGAAATGATATGGAAGCATATGCTATTCAATGGTGTATTATAGTCATGAATTATCAAGTAGAATCAATTAAGAACAAACAGTTGTGGTTTGAAATTTAATGGAAAATATTTCACAAAGGATGGAAGCAATGGAAGAGAGAATAAGTGGGATGCATGAAAAAATAGGAAAACTGGAATTGGAAAAAATGACAACTATGGAAGGAATTCAATCAATGGATCCCCCCTCCTTTTCTATGGGATCTTATGGTCTAGAACTTATGCCAACTTGGTAAGATGCCTTGGCTCAAGCAAAGAAACAATCTTTTAGTGTGTAGACACCCAAGCTTGGTAGCAATAATGAAGCCCTCCATGGGTGTGTTCTCTTTTTCTTTATGAAAATTAACATGGTCTATAAGTTTGTATTTTTGTTAAATCTAGTTTTTAGATATAATAGGAAGTAGTAAATGATTATATACACGATGAATAGATAGTAGTAGTTGCAGACCTTTAAAACTAGTCCATAAAACTAGGGCCATATAGTAGACACTAGATATATCTTTTTTACCTTTTTGATATATTTTGCAGAGCACAACATTATTTTTTCTTATAAATTTTATATTATCATGATGGATGGTTTGGTTGTAGCTCCATTTTAAAATGAATATATTTGTTTTTTTCTTTAAAAAATGAATTTGGATACATGAATCACCAACCATGATAGCAAGATAGAAATTTTTTTAAGGAAATCTTATTACTTGCCTTCATCGTATAAAAGCCTCTTAACTATGAATCTATGAATTTTTTAGGACAAAAATTTTCAAAAAAAATTACTATGTTAATATATGACTTGGACCTATATATAGTCTCTCTCTATCACACACACATATAATAGTAGGTTAACATAGTAGTGAGCCCACATTAATATTATGAGATACAAAATCTTATAAACCCAATACTTAAAATAGCACAATACACCTTTATACATACATTTTCGACTAAATATAACATGGAACACAATTCCTAAAATAATGATGTTGAGGCCTTACCCAATAACTCATCATATATTAAACAACAACTCCCAAATAACCAAAGTACACTTGTATATCCACATCATTGACTCCTATGTATAAAAATGATTAACCATAATTATTAAGTTAGGTCATTTTATAAATATGCAATCATAACATACTACATGTATATACATTTGATTCCATATATCTCTAACCAAAGTTATAATATAAATTTTCATATTAATTTTAAAAAAAATTATGCTTTAACTAGAACATCATATTAATTTAAAAGGAAAAAAACTCTAAATAATGAGTATGAAGATCAATCTAGAATTTATAAAGAGAAAAATATTCTAAATAAAATATATTGTCTCAAAACAATAATAATAATCTACTTTTAAAATCATTAATGGGATTAGACCCCTTCTGAATAGCACTTTCAGTTTTTTGGTAAAGTTTTTGAAATACTTTTGAGTTTAGAAATGAAGAATGGTTATTTGATGTATCCATGAAGTATTTTGTTTTGAAAGAATTGTAAGTGACTTTGGACATGTATGAAGAATGGTTATTTGATGTATCCATGAAGTATTTTGTTTTGAAAGAATTGTAAGTGATGTATATCTTTCCTTGATTTAATAAAATAGGAGGAAAGTTATTTTTTGTGAAAAAACAAAATCTACTTTTAAAATCAGAAAAATCAGAACTTAAGTGGACAGAAAAATTTAAGAAAAGAAAAATCCTCTAAATAAAATATGTTTCAAAATAATAAAAATAATATTCTATTTTAAGGTCATAGTCTAGTTCTACATTAAGTTGGTGTATCCTTTTAGATTCTCTCTAGAATTGGCTACTAAAATCTACAACAATGTAGATACCCTATCTCCTTTGGATTTGAACCTATTTTCTCTAAATTTGAGCCTATGATTTATTTTTAAAAGAAGCACTACCTATAGTACCTACCCTAACCCTAGAGCCCATTTAAACTGCATATATTTACTTTACATATTTCTAGTACTCCAAACTGAAAATAAATAACTAAATAATCTCAGTCCCTGGCTGCCCATGGGGACAGTGTACTGATAAGTCCTGAAAATAATAATAATAATATTCTATTTTAAGGTCATAGTCTAGTTCTACATTAAGTTGGTGTATCCTTTTAGATTCTCTCTAGAATTGGCTACTAAAATCTACAACAATGTAGATACCCTATCTCCTTTGGATTTGAACCTATTTTCTCTAAATTTGAGCCTATGATTTTTTTTTTTAAAAGCACTACCTATAGTACCTATCCTAACCCTAGAGCCCATTTAATAATAATAATCTCAGTCCCTGGCTCCCCATGGGGACAGTGTACTGATAAGTCCTGAAAATAATAATAATAATATTCTATTTTAAGGTCATAGTCTAGTTCTACATTAAGTTGGTGTATCCTTTTAGATTCTCTCTAGAATTGGCTACTAAAATCTACAACAATGTAGATACCCTATCTCCTTTGGATTTGAACCTATTTTCTCTAAATTTGAGTTTATGATTTATTTTTAAAAGAAGCACTACCTATAATACCTATCCTAACCCTAGAGCCCATTTAAACTGCATATATTCACTTTACATATTTCTACAAACTGAAAATAAATAACTAAATAATCTCAGTCCCTGGAGACAGTGTACTGATAAGTCCTAATTTATGTAACACAGCATCTCTATGTTCAATTCTGGCAAGGCTTTGAATAAAAAGTAAGTTCAAAACCAGCACAGCACTCTCAAGTGTGAAAAAAAAACTCTATTTGTCTCTTATTGTAGTTCCATATTGATATCTTTGATCTCGCTTAACTTCCCCCTTAGTTAGGTTGGAATGGCCTGTCTACTGATTGATTTAGTTGAGGGAGAAGATGAGCTCTTGTTGAAATGTTTGGATGGCAGAGGATGGTAAACAAATGGGAACCAAGATCCTTTCGATCCCGCTACTTGTGCTGCCTACCCGAATGAAATAAGAAACTCCGGGCACTGCACCCACTGCAACGCCTCCATACTCTGGCATTCCCCACCCAAAATCCAGCCCTGCAAAATCAATTTTGCTGATATCAGAGATGATAAAAGAGCCAACCATAGGAGCTTGAAGACACCTTTTCACTTCCATCATGTCGATTTCGGATCGGACGTAGCCATCGTCCACAATTTTCTTGGCGTCGTTAATTAATTTGACAGCAAAAGACAGTGGCCTTTCGGTTAAATCCCCTGTTCTTGCCAAAGCATAAGAGAGAGTGACTGCATTGCCGTAGTAGCCCCTGGGAAGGGGTGGTTGAAGCCTGGATCTGATATTTATTGGAAATGCCAACCTCGCACCCTGTTCGGCGGGCATGTTGAGAGCCTTGCTTCTCGCCCGCCATAAACAGGCTGATAATACTTCAAATGTAGAGCAGTACTTCCCAGCTCCAACTTGCTGTTTCAGAGCTGAGATTTCCTCTGGCCCGAACAAGACTGTCAGATTCTGCATTTCTTCTTTCACATGTTGTTGGTGCACTGTGTACTCATCTTCTTTGCGATCTAATGCATGGTGGGTATACTTCAGTATACGAGCATTCGTCCGGGGTCGGAGGATTTCTCTATTCCAGACAGGCGGGATCGAAGGCCGAGACGCCCCTCTCGCCATTTCAGCGAGGGCTTTCAAAAACTGGAGTATTCCAATGCCGTCGCTCATGCAGTGATTGAACTGCAAAGCGAATATGAACCCTCCGCATCTCAAACGCGTCACCTGAAATCAGAATCTGTAATTTGTATGGAGGGAGAGGACAAATGGAAAGATTCAAACCCTACCGATGTTTTTAATCATTAAACCTACTCAACTGCCATCTTAAACCCTAATTTTTTTAACATTTCAATACAAGATGTTATGACCATTAAACCTACTAGACTGCCATCTTAAACCCTAAAATTGTTAACATTTCAATACAAGATGATATAGAATATATCCAAAAGAAACAAACCTGAATGATAAGAAGGGGAGAATTGGTAATGGTTGGTAATCCAGAAGGTTGATAGAGCAAGTTGTCGAGAGAAGGAAAAGGTGGACAGATGAGATCTCCAAAGTCTTTCAAGGAAACATGATGAGCATCAGCTTCTACAAATAAAACGCCCTCGTCAGTGCACTCAAGTTGGAGCTTGCCATCGTCTGCGTCCCTCAGTCTTCCTGCAAAAGGGAAGTAATGCGCCAAGGCCTTGCTCAGAGCGTCTCTAATAGTTTTGACTGGGTCTCGATTTTTATTTGAGGGATTATAGCGATAAAACTGAATGAGAGGAATATGGAGTCTGAGCGCTGTTTGATCGTCCAGGTTTGAAAGGTATAGAAACTTCTGACGATCAGTATTTTGAGTAGGCAAGGCCGGTCTGACGAGAATCTCTGGCTGCCGCGTAATACCCAAATTGATCCCAATGGCCGAGGAGTTAACGAGCAAGGCCGGCGCTCTAAGGGCTGCTACCGGTCTCAAAACCTTAGTACATCTCGGGTGAACCCCGGCCATATCTGTGCAAAATAAATATTATTCAACTTTTTTTGCTGGATCTAACAGACGTCAGAATGCAATACTACAAGCGAGGCGAATCGATGCAGAGCGAGTGCTTACACATCACAAGACTTAATTCAGGCGTCGGACAGTGCTTTGGATAGCTGGAGCTCTTATGGATCTAGAATGGCGATGTCAACTACTGGAAGCTAATCGCGCTGAATGTCGAAATAATGCTTGCCTTTTGTGCTTATTGGTTGCGAATTTGCCAGTAATATGTCATGGGTAGCAGTAGCAGTGTTGGAATTTGTTTTTCTTTATATATTATTAAATATGCGGTCATAAAACCTTTTGTTTAAAATTTTATATTTCAACTCAAACAAATTACTTTACAAAATATAACTTAGTATATCATGTTTCTGTCAAGTACAACTCTACTCTTTTCTCTCCCTATAGTACAATTCGAATGTCCATGGCCTATCAAAGGAAGAAGCACTGTTTTTGGAAATGGGGAGTCTCTTCTTCATTGAAAATTTGGAACAAGAAGTGATTGGATTGGAAAGGTAAAATTTTGTTGATATGTTCTATGTGATGGTAGCAATGTGTCTTTCTTTTGAAAGATCAAAGCCTCTCATTTACAGAGTGTTTCTCACGCATGAGCTGATGCTTCCTTTGGAAGGATACCATTGTTTGTTTTATTACCTTTGATTCAATGAAATATCAAGGAACTGTCTTTTTCTTCTTGAAAAAAAATTATCCTCTACAAAATATGATTCCAAATTATTCTTTACAAATTATAAGTAGGTATATAGTGTTTCTATACAAAATATAACTCCCTATTGATAGCATATGTACTAAGAAGGCCCAAGGGTTAGCTCAATTGGTAAGACGTGCGCACACTCTCTTGGTTAGGGGGGAGGTCACGAGTTCGAGCCTTGAGTCCTCTGGGGCCATCCTAGGCGGTTTATCTTTTTATTTTTATATATTGTTTGAGTATCATTTATTCTACAAAGCTATTTTCATTCCAAATGTTGTACAAAAAAAACTATGTCTCTCAATGCCTTACTTAGTAATCGCCTTAATTTAAATTCATTGAAAGTGAACCATAAGATAAATATTAGTGATTTTGTGAAGATAAATGACTTTTGAAAAAACTCTAAAATATATAATTTTATATCCATTATTCATATGAGATTGTTAAAGTTCATATAAGCACAAAACAAATATTATTTAATAAACAAAAAAATACGAATACTGATATGAAGAAGCAAAGACAAATTGTTACCCATTTATTTAACCATCCTTTAATTAAAGCTTATTTAAATCTTAATCAAGATGCATTTAACCATAACAAGATAAGACCACCATAAAATGAATCACTGCTATACAGTTATACAGTTGGCTTATTCTTATTTATCCCCTCAAACAAATCCAAAATCTAAAATAATATATAAATACCTATGAACATCATAATTATATTTTTGAATACATAAATAAATTTGACACACTCATATAACTCAAAGCATTTAATTTAAACAAATTTAAACACTCCTATTCAGATTTTCAAAAAAATTTAAAGTACTGTCATAGCTGATCATAAATCACGGAACGTGAAGTTTTTTTTTTTCAAATCACGTTTTGAAAATCCCTTCATGTTCGTAGATCGCCGCCGACTCTGACGCAACGAAGTTGTCGCCGTGGATTGAGCTGACCGCGTCTGTCAATATGCAGACTGAAAATATTGTGAAGCAACGAATTTACTGCCAGATACATAATGTTTTCCATCCAGACCCCTACAGGATCAGTTCAGTACCAAATGGATTTTACAGGCACCTTTCTCACTGTAAACATATATCTACAGTTCACTGATAGCATCTAATTTCTTTGTGTAAACCTAAAACCTACAAGGTAACTTTTCTTACTGTAAACATATATGTATAGCATCTCATTTCTTTCTGTGTAAACCTAAAACCTACGTATAGGCACCTTTTCTCACTGTAAACATATATGTACACTAGTCTGACAGCATCTCATTTCTTTGTGTAAACCGAAAACCTAAATCAGGATTATAGAATACCTCGTCTCTGTTTGAGCAAAAATGTGTACTTCTGTAAGTTCAAATCCGTTGTAAAATGATAATTAAGAAAAATGCTTAAAATAGAAAATAGAATTTTGAAAAAAAACTTAAAATGAATATAGAATAAAAAATGCTTCAAATAGGATATAGAATTTTGAAAAAATGCTTGAAATAGAATATAGAATTTTGACAAAATTTTAAGAATATTATTTTTACAGATTAGCTTACTAATAACTGGCCCAAAAAAAAGCATAGACATCTAGAAAAGCATAGAATGGTCCGTGTGACAACTCTCCATGACATAAACTTCATCATTATCACCTACATGCTTCTTTGAGCTCAACAATATGAACATGTTGGAGAGAGATGTCTTCATTTCGCTTCAATCAACAAATCCTTGTGGCAATCCAAAGTAGTCAAAATTGTATCCATATGTGCTCCATATGCCCTGAGATTTTCCTTCAGCATCATCTTGATGGTGATCTAAACTAGACAACTGAGCTTCCTGAACTTGCAAGTTTTCTTCAACCTCATCCATGTGCTAGCTCATACCATTTGTGTGAGCAATATTCTGACTAAGTGCTTCTGGGACTCCCTTCGTTCATTCAACAAAGATTGTCTCAGATGTCTCTAATGTTCGCTTTGGCATCCTGAATTTCCTTCGACAACTCCTTCAAATTTTCATCCCACTCTAACTCAACCTTCATGTTTAATGTAGAAAGGGAAAGACCCAGCAAGAGACCAAAATCTTGAACAGACAGTGTTACCAGAAGTCCTGAGTTCCCCACCTTCCAATGAGAATTCGGAGGACCTAAGTCCTGCAACTTCTAGAGTGGTCTGTTCTCCATAGAGCCCTAGCCCCACACCTTCTAGACAATCTCCACACTACCTATATTGTGAGCATCAATTACTAGACAACCATCCTCCTCACGCCTAGTCTCACAATTAAAGGTTACCACGGGTAATCCGTCTTCAACATACTCACCAGAAATAACAACAATGAGCCACTCCCTCAGGGTGAAGGGAACATTTGGCATCTGCATTCTCCACGGAAATCAGAATACCATCCCCATGTAACAAACAGAGCCATACTTCCACCATCCAGTGCATCGTTTAATCCCATTCGTGTTATCAAAACTTAAAGGGGAAGTTTCATAGCTTTAGGAACCTAGAAGCGTCCATGTGAATGCGTTTATCATTTTATCCTCCATGTGAGGTAACGAATGATGCATTAAACCAATCCATCGACGATTGAAATGATGGCTACCAGAATTTAATATGAATGGGACAATTTGATTTGAATGCCCCATATGTTGGAAAATGTAATTACTCGCGGATCCGTACCTGACTCTCAGCCGACTCTGTCAGAGTCTGTATCAGTCAAGATCTTGTACCAGTCAAGATCTTGTGGATCAGTCTGACAAGAGGGAAGAGTCCACGATTAGGCAATGTAAACGAGTCGAATTTATTTCTGAAGCTAAGTTGTTAGGTAGATAGTTATTACAGTCTTTAATGGTGAGTCAGTCGACCATGTAGAAGCAATCTTCAGGTTGCCTATAAATAGAAGAAGCAAGTTGTAATTTAGGTTAGAGACAGAGAGATTACAGACACAAGAGACACAATAGAGAGACAGAGGAACTCAGGGTGAGAAAGAGAAGTCGAAGCTCAAGCTTCTCTGTAAGTGATTCAGTCGAAGACCCGAAGCTCTGTAAAAGGACAAGTCTAGACCGACAAGTTTAGACCGACAAGTATGGACCTACAAGTTTGTAATACTTTGTTATTTCTACATAGTTAAATATATGAAATAGTTTATAGTTGAATGCATGATTATTTGGCCGCACATATTTCCAGATTTACTTGGGTAAATGTCTTTTACAATTACTGTTAAGTGAAAGATCAAAGAACCCATAAAATTCTCACCGCCTGAAAGTTCCAAGTTTTACGGCACATTGGTCGACTCAAGTCTTCCTACATATTTGGGCATATGTTTTTATAAGTTATTTAGATTTGTTAATGTGTCCATTTTACTTCATCTTACTCACAGGTGAAAAGCATTTGTAATTTCTTAAGTCTCTTAGACTAAGAAACATACTCTGTAGATTTCGACCAAAGTGAACCGACAAGGTCGGTTGTGTGAGCCAACTTGAGAGGTCGGTTGAGTCACACGACTGAGGTCAACCGACTTGAGTGGTCGAAGAGGTGAACCGACTTGAGAAGTCGAAGAAGTCAGCCGACTTAGAAGTGACAAGTGGTCGAGGTAAAAACCGGTCGGTAGAACCGACAAGTAAGTCGAAGAGGTGAACCGACTTGAGAAGTCGAAGAAGTCAGCCAACTTAGAAGTGACAAGTGGTCGAGATAAAAACCAGTCGGTAGAACCGACAAGTAAGTCGAAGTAAATCAGTCGGGTGGAAAGGCAAACCAAAGTTGATAGACTTGTCTAGTAGGGAGATAGACAACTTTCACTTGACAAGTGAAAAAGAAAAGGAGGTCGATGTGAAAAGTGAAAATTAAATTTTAATGTCAACTGAGCCCTAAACTCAAGTTTAGTCGGCTTGGTTTTGGCTAACTGGTATTAGAGCAAGGTTTATATCAGTCCAAGATTTAGGAAAGAAATCTTGTCTTAAAAGGTGGAAATTAATTTTCTAAGCAAAGTTAATTAAAAAAATTAAAATGGCTTCCACTTTTGGTTCATTGCAAACTCCAATTTTTACACGAAAGAATTATGAATATTGGTCTTTAACAATGAAGGCTTTATTCAAAGGTCAAGATGTCTTGGAGATAATCCAGCATGGTTATGCAGAACCAGTAGACATGACAGCATATAACAATCTCACAAAGATGACTTGAGGGAACAGAGGAAGAAAAATGGAAAAGCTATGTTCTACATACATGTCAAGCTATGCATGAGAGCATATTCCCAAGGATAGCAGCAAAAACTCATGCTAAGCAAGAATGGGATACATTGGAGACTGCCTATCAAGGTTTGGATAAGGTAAAGACATCCAAGCTGCAGATTCTAAGAAGAGATTTTGAATCTCTGTCCATGAAAGATTCAGATAATGCAGACACATTCTACACCAGAGTTGTTGGGTTGATAAACCAACTAAAATCTCATGGAGAAGCCATAGCAGCTCAAAGGGTTGTTGAAAAAATTATCAGAAGTCTTCCCCCAAGATTTGAAAACTTGGTTGTGACCTTAGAGGAACACACAGACATGACGACATTTACCATTGATGAGTTGTAAGCTTCACTCATCAATCATGAACACAGACTTAGCAGAACATAGACATCATTGGAAGGTGCATTCGCAGCACAGTCATCCATAAGTTATGGTAGAGGCAAGGGGAGAAACAACTTCAGAGGCAGAGGAAGAAGTTCTTCAAGAGGAGGACGAGGTAGAAGTCCTGCAAATGTCGGTGGCAGAGGAGATAACCAGAACCCAAGTCAGCCAAGTGGCCATAGGTTTGATAAATCAAAAATTCAATGTCATTACTGTAAGAAATTTGATCATTATGCATATGAATGCAGGAAGAAACAATATGACCAAGGAAGGCAAAGCCTAAGTCAGTTGACCAACACCAACACTTCTATGAGTGCAATGTTAATGGCATCGACATCTCCAGTCGAATGCAATGCTGTTCAAGAAAGCACACATGACATATGGTACTTAGATTTAGGCTGTAGCAACCACATGACTGGTAACTTAAATTCGTTTTCCAATCTAGACAATTCAATTAAAACTGGTGTTACACTTGGAAATAATGTCTAAGTCACTGTCTTAAGAAAAGGCACTGTTGATATTCTAACCAAACAGGGGGAGAGTAAGTATATCCCTGGTATCTATCATGTCGAAGGTCTGAAACATAATTTGTTAAGCATTGGACAGTTGTTACAAAAGTATATCCCTGGTATCTACATGTCGAAGGTCTGAAACATAATTTGTTAAGAATTTGACAGTTGTTACAAAAAGGCTACAGAGTCTACATGGAAGATGATCACTGTGTGATCAAAGACAAACGTCCAAGCGACCAGCTGATAGCAAAAGTGCCAATGACAAGCAACCACTTGTTTCCATTAAGTATAGTTCCCGACATAAAAGGGAAGACAAACTCAGGAGCTGCATTCAAGGCAAAAAGTGAAGAAACAGTCGAACTCCTCGACAAGAGAGAAAATTGCAGCGCTAATTTGCAAGCTTCATTTCAGACAAAAGTTCAGGATGAATCCTGGTTGTGGCATTTCAGATTTGGACATCTAAATTTTGGTGGGCTGAAGCTACTGCACACAAAGAATATGGTGAAGGGATTACCATTGATCGACAGACCAGAGATGGTTTGTGAAGGCTTCATTTTTTGCAAGCAGCACAGAGAGACTTTTCCAGTCAAAAAGTCATATAGAGCATGCACACCACTTGAAATTGTGCACTCTGACATCTGTGGTCCAATGCAAACATCATCCATTGGTGGCTACAAATATTTTCTAACTTTTATTGATGACTACTCAAGAAAGGCATGGGTATATTTCCTAAAACATAAATTTGATGCATTTGGTTATTTTCAGCAATTTAAGGCACTCGTGGAGAACTAGAGTGGTCACCGCATCAAGATCTTAAGGACCGATAGAGGAGGTGAATATGTTTCAAATGAATTTCTAAATTTTTGCAAGACCCATGGCATACAAAAACAATTCATTGCACAGTATACACCTCAGCAGAACGGTATAGCAGAAAGAAAGAACAGAACCATCATGGAGATGGCACGCAGCATGTTGGCAGCCAAGCATTTGCCAAATGAGTATTGGGGTGAAGCAGTCGTAACTACCATATACATTATCAACCGATGTCCGACAAAGAGTGTGAACAACAAAGTTCCCCAAGAAGCATGGACATGTATGAATCATAGTGTTTCACATTTAAAATTTTTTGGTTGTGTTGCATATGCTCATGTTCCAGATGAGCTGAGAAGGAAGCTAGACAAGAAGGGACATAAATGTATTTTTGTCGGCTATTCTGAAGACAAAAAAGCATACAAGTTGTATGACCCTGTCACAAGGAAAGTGATAATCAGTCGAGATGTTCAATTTGTTGAGAATGAATCATGGGATGGAACTGTCGACATAAATGTCAACATTGTGTCAAATGTTGACAATGATGACATGGAAGAGGAAGTGGTCCAAACACCACATGTAAGTCAACCGGTTGGAGCACAGTCGACTCCCATGACACCACGACATGGTTCAGCACAAGGACCATCGACACAAGTAGCAGCTCAAGCTACACCAACAATCACACCAAGAGGACAGCAGACTCCATCAAGCATTTCATCAAGGTCGACATCGACAGAACCGGTGAAGACAAGAAGTCTGTGGGAGATATATGAAGCCGGTACACCTAATTCATTTTCTCTCTTTGCATTATTTTCTCCTATATATGACCCATTAACATTTGAAGAAGCTGTTGAAGAAGAAGAATGGGCACAAGCCATGGATGAAGAAATACAATGCATTGAGAAGAACCAGACATGGGAACTGGTTGATGTACCAAAAGACAAAGATGTAATCAATGTCAAATGGATTTACAAGACAAAGCAAGATGTTGATGGGAATGTGCAAAAGCACAAGGCAAGAATGGTAGCAAGAGGGTTCACACAACAACCCGGCATCGACTTCAATGAAATGTTTGCACCTGTTGCATGCATGGATACAGACAGAACAATTTTGGCCATTGCTGCACAAAACAAATGGCATGTTCATCAAATGGATGTCAAGTCGGCATTCTTAAATGGCTATCTAGAAGATGAAGTATATGTGGAACAACCACAAGGGTATGAAGTTCCAGGGCAAGAGCAAAAAGTGTACAGGCTGAAAAAGGCATTATATGGTTTGAAGCAAGCTCCTAGAGCTTGGTACAGTCGAATTGATTCCTATCTCACTGAAAATGGATTTCATAGAAGTGAAAGTGAACCGACTTTGTACACCAAAGTCAATGAGCAAGGTAAGATGTTGATTCTCTGCTTGTATGTAGATGATTTAATATTTACTGGTGATTATGGCATAGCAGATTTTAAAACAGTCATGGAAAGTGAATTTGAAATGATTGATCTGGGGCTTATGAAGTTTTTTTTGGGCATTAAATTTCAGCAGTCTAAAATTGGTATTTTTATATCACAGTCTAAGTATGCAAGTGAAGTTTTAAAAATATTTAATATGTCTAGCTACAAGACAGCCCCAACACCAGTAATAACAGGTTTAAAATTGAGCAAGGATGATGAAGGATCCATTGTAGATCCTACGTTGTTCAAAAGGCTTGTTGGCAGCCTTATGTATTTGATAGTGACAAGACCAAACATTATGTATGGAGTAAGTCTGATCTCAAGGTTCATGGAGTCACCAAAAGACTCACATTCACAAGTAGGTAAAAGAATTTTGAGGTATGTAAGTGGCACAAAAGACCTTGGTATTATGTATTCAACCTCAGAAAATTTTAAACTCATTGGTTATACTGACAGTGACAATGGAGGCAGCATAGATGACAGGAAAAGCACATCTGGGTACACATTTCATTTTGGTACAGGTGTTGTTTTAGGGGCTTCAAAGAAATAGCCCATTGTAACTTTGTCTTCAGCAGAAGCAGAGTATGCTGCAGCGATAAGTGCTACATGTCAAGCTGTCTGGATGAGGAGAGTCTTAAAAGACTTGTCACAGAACCATCAATAACCGACAACAATCTTCTGTGACAACAATTCAGCCATAGCAATATCAAAGAATCATGTGTTTCACAAGAGCCAAGCACATCGACACAATGTTTCATTTTCTAAGAGAGTTGGTGAACGACAAGGAAATCTGTTTGGAATTTTGCAGGTCTGAAGACCAACTTGTCGACATATTCACAAAGCCATTGGCAAAGGACACATTCCAATATCTGTGTAGTTATCTTGGAATGACAAGTTCACCACAATGAATTCTGTCATAAACAGATCATGTCTAAGTTCTGAAACATTTTGTAAATTTTGTTTTAAAAATCCCCATCTGCTTATAATTAAGGGGGAGTGTTGGAAAATGTAATTACTCACAGATCCGTACCTGACTCTCAACCGACTCTGTCAGAGTTTGTACCAATCAAGATCTTGCCGATGAATCTGACAAGAGGGAAGAGTCCACGACTAGGCAATGTAAACCAGTCAAATTTATTTCTGAAGCTAAGTTGTTAGGTAGATAGTTATTACAGTCTTTAATGGTGATTCAGTCGATCCATGTAGAAGCAATCTTCAGGTTTCCTATAAATAGAAGAAGCAAATTGTAATTTAGGCTAGAGACAGAGAGATTACAGACACGAGAGACACAATAGAGAGACAGAGGAACTCAGGGTGAGAAAGAGAATTCGAAGCTCAAGCTTCTGTGTAAGTGATTCAGTCGAAGAGCTGAAGCTCTGTAAAAGGACAAGTCTGGACTGACAAGTTTGTAATACTTTGTTATTTCCGCGTAGTTAAATATATGAAATAGTTTATGGTTGAATGCATGATTATTTGGCTGCACATATTTCCAGAT
The DNA here is from genome assembly GCA_001517045.1 of Pseudotsuga menziesii. Taxonomy (NCBI): domain Eukaryota; kingdom Viridiplantae; phylum Streptophyta; class Pinopsida; order Pinales; family Pinaceae; genus Pseudotsuga; species Pseudotsuga menziesii. The sequence goes on along the minus strand of LPNX010672105.1, from coordinate 88,829 downwards.
TTACTTGGGTAAATGTATTTTACAATTACTGTTAAGTGAAAGATCAAAGAACCCATAAAATTCTCACCACCTGAAAGTTCCAGGTTTTACGGCACATTGGTTGACTCAAGTATTCCTACATATTTGGGCATATGCTTTTATAAGTTAATTGTATTTGTTAATGTGTCCATTTTACTTCATCTTACTCACAGGTGAAAAGCATTTGTAATTTCTTAAGTCTCTTAGAATAAGAAACATACTCTGTAGATTTCGACCAAAGTGAACTGACAAGGTCGGTTGTGTGAGCCGACTTGAGAGGTCAGTTGAGTCAACCGAATGAGGTCAACTGATTTGAGTGGTAGAAGAGGTGAGCCAACTTGAGAAGTTGAAGAAGTCAGCCGACTTAGAAGTGACAAGTGGTCGAGGTAAAAACCAGTTGGTAGAACCGACAAGTAAGTCAAAGTAAATCAATCAGGTGGAAAGGCCGACCAAAGTTGATAGACTTGTCTAGTGGGGAGATAGACAATTTTCACCCAACAAGTGAAAAAGAAAAGGAGTTCGGCGTGAAAAGTGAAAATTAAATTTTAATATTGACTGAGCCATAAACTGAAGTTTAGTCATCTTGGTTTTGGCTAACACCATATAGTCTTGAAACATAATCATTAAGGGAGTTAGCATAGTGAAAGTTGGCCCCCTTTTTTTATGCCTCCTTGGGGTAGAAGGGAAACCTTATTAGCTAGCTTTCCTGCATGTTTATTGTTCTCTTCTCTCACATATAGGGTGCATATAGGAAGAATCTGAGCATTTGGTATTCGAAGCAAAATCTGGTTGACAAGTTTTTGAAGCCTTCTCGCAATTTTATCAATGAGATCCTTTAATTTCATCGTATATATTGGGAGATGATCAAGAGATAATATCTTATTATATTACAACGATTAAGTGAATTCCAAGAGAGACAACTTATTCCAACCATAGGTAGAGAGAATAACGCTCAACTTGATTGTCGATAGCTTTTGGGCTGACTGCTTTTCCTACACTTTCTGTTTTTGAAATTTTTGACAGATTGTTTTTGCCAGTTTCCTTCATAGTTGCCATTTGTCATCCAAGGATAGTTGATTTTCCTAATGCTCCCTCTTGACATGGCAACTCATTCCCACATGTATTATTTTCATATTAATTAAATATTTACACATAAATAATCTAAAATTAGAAATAAACTTAGCACATGCCTCCTTAGTATGAACTAATCAAAATTCCTTAGGTAATTTAATTAATTTGACTTTTGAAACCCTAGGTACTTGACAAGGTCAACACTTTTGATGTTTTTCAAGGAAGGGACATGACACATATAGATATTACTAGGGAGTGTGAGTTTATAATTATGTATCCAAGAACCTGGATTTGGTATTGGAAGGGTTGAATTGGTACTTTATGTTTGAAGTAATGGGTCTAAATAGGATTGTGCCTGAAGTCAGGTTAGTGTTTCAATATCTATGTCATCTCACTCGAGTAAGGGTATTGAATATAAAAATGCGTATAATAATTTAAAAACACAATGAAAAAATTGGAGTCTCACAATATCTTAATAACATAATGGGGTCTAAGTCTACTTTTTAATTGGAAAGGAGTTTTGTTGGAGGTTTCGACTAAAGAAATTTTGAAGGAATTACATTTTAAAATGTAACAATGAAATTAGGTTTATTACTTAAGATTCCATTATCCCAAAAGTTATGTGTTTAGGAGTTGATAATGTAAGCTATGTCTTTTATGATCCCATTATATTTAATCTAGACTCATTTCTAGTATAAATTGGATTTTTAATAAGGGTAAGAAACACTACCTTGAGGTTTGGTGGTATAACATGGAATTTAACTCAAATCGGTATTATTTTATAGTATCAAGCCTCATGGAAATGTGGCATACACAATTTTACATGCAGTCTAGCCTGGAAAACCCTTGCAGAGTTAACCAAACAAATGTATCTTTATTCTTTGATCGGATACGACCAAGTCGACAAGGTGATCCTCCACCAGTTCTCTCTGATCCCTCTTACAGTGAAGTATGAAAATCCTTGTTATAAGCTTCAATACATGTATTCATATGGCCAAAATACCCTAAGCTTCAATACCTGCAATCTTATGGCCAAAATATCCTACCAATAATTACTAATTCATTTATCTCAATGACTTATTTATTTAGTCAAGGTTAATCTAACCATGCCCCATTTAAAGTTGACTTGGAATAGTCACCAACCCCCTTGTATGTTTTAAGCGAAAGGAATCTCACATGCCCCCTATCACCTAGGTCTATAGTTGGGCTTTACAGGTAACTTACCTGGGGTGCCTCCCCCTATTTTTTAGGTCTACATTCGTACTTTACAAGTGATTTAACAAAAGTAATAAATCATAACCAGGTAAATAACTCATTTATCGAGTCTACTGAGGTTAACGTAACAATGTCATAGGTTCATAGAGGGATCCCCCCGAGCATGAAATTAATAGAACACCACATTATCTGGATTGATGTATCTCTATGGTGTTTCATAGAAGATATGATATGGCTAAAAATATTGTTTCTCAAGATATTGAATTCATTTAGAAATTCACGGGCTCTGGTGACTGTGGAAGGAACTTATTACTCTGCACAAATTTGCATGCTATGGTGACTATAGAAGGGAATTTTTACTGTGGGGTGATCTTGGTCAGTAATCTAAGTCGTATGCTTTTATTATTGGGTGATATCACTTGCAACCCAATTTCTTATGCTATATAGGGTGGTTGCACATACCAAGAGAGGACCTTGAGGAGTTTTACAGTGGAAATGAATACTAGTAAAACACATTCATTAGTGAAGAAACGAGAAGCTCCCTCCATGGAGTTTAAGGAAGGAAATTTGTCATTCAAAACTTAGTGAATGGTGACTCACTACATAGGATGTGACAAACACCAAAACACCATATATTTTCTTATGTTTTTTTACACAGAATCTTTCCCGAAAATCACAATTCCTACCATTATGCAATTTCAACAATCATAAATTCACGATCTAGACTAAATGTTGGATTCTAGAACTACCCAAGTCATCAAAATTCTAATTTTAACAATAGAAAATGATGCAGTTCTAACACCATAAACCTTCTCTTTCACTACCTGATGCACCCTCAAATCTTGTAGGTTGTTAATGATACCTGTAATTATTTCTTCATGCAAAACTCTTCCCTTAATGTTACATGAATGCAAATGTTCTTACAATCAGAAAATTAAAAACATTTATGTTGGAGCCTTGACAAATTTTATCTTAGGTATCCTCAATCAAATACACTCACAAGTTTTTCATTCATCTTCAGTTTATGAACACATTTTCACATAAACCCTCTAAACATTACAAAAGAAAGCTACAAGATTTAATAATCTGTAATCATTAAAACACTCACCCTGGAGTATTGATCACACTATTGTTCGTCCAACAAATGCTAATGTCTATGGAAAATCTCTTCAAATATTTGTAACTAATTCTTCATCAATACTACATAAATGCCACACTTATGTAGGAACAACACGTTTCTGCGAGAATAACACTGTAGGAAACCAAGACGTTGCAGGATTAGCAAAATATTGTTACATGAATAGTTTTTGCAGGACGAATTGCATTGTTGTAGGAATGGATCACGTTTTTGTAGGATTTCTATAGGATGGCATTTAGCCCCAAATGTGAATGCATACCTCTTATTATGGGTTCCACTTGTTGGGAACATATTTAAGTTATTCGAGGTTAATCTAGAAGTCTGATACCAACAAATTTATCTTCTACTCAATCATTATAATCACACTCTGTCCCTTCCTCTTATTGTCAATTTATGGGCTCTTTACCTAGGCCCATAACTTTAAGCATTAATGGTAGAAGTTTCCTTTTCATAACAATTTCAATGTGAATTCAAATATCTGGGTTTTGTCAATGCATAACAATCTATAAGACCATGCATGACCTCAATCTTTCACATAGATCCAATGCACTTTCAAATCTCACTCATAGGTATTTAAACCCCATCACTCATTCATACTCAGTCATACAAATAATATAGTTACTTTGCACTTATTCAAAATCATTTATAGGTTTATTTAAACAATCATTAGAGTTCACGCATTCAAAGCCTCTCAATCATAACACCATATATAACAAGAAAGTTTTCTTTACGATTAATAATAAAAGGATGTACAAACATAAACTAAACCTTCAATCCCCCTTGACATGATTTACTTTTAATTGGCCATCTCCTTCTATGCCTGCGGGCTTACAAATAATATAAAAGGAAGTTGAAGCTTCTAGATTTGAAAACCCTGACTAACTCCTAAACTATGGAAACTAACTCCTATATTCCTACAAATATTGTTTTTAAACAAATAGATATTTTAATAATCCCTCGATTGTTTATACCATATGGATTCATTACAATGATTAAATACTTTGATATAATGACTCATTACTTGGAGTGACACCCCACTAACTACCTTTAGAATATTCTAACATATGCTTGTAAATTATAGGATACTTCAACAATTTACAATTTTTACAATTGAAACCCACTCCTTGAGAAAATATTAAGACCATACCTCTAATCATCAATACAATTTTTAAATGAGGGAATATGCTCCTGCATTAGACTCCCACAGTAGAAATATTTAATGAACTCTTGTTCATGTGTCTTCAGTCTTCAATCCTCATGTATCCCACACTTTATATTCTAGCAAATCATTCATCCCTTTTTGTTGGTATATTGTTGAGGTTGTTGTCTTCAATTCTCCAGGATTCCAGATCTTATGCTACCATTATGTTTTCCACTTGCCTTGCCGATGCAAAGCCTTACAATCATCTTTACTTTATTGTTGGATGAACTTCTTCTTTTGTTGTACTTTTTCCTTGACATTTTCATCATCAACATCTTCATTTCATCAATCATTTTATTCAAACTATCCTCTTGCTTGTACATACTATTGCTCCTTTGCTGAATTTTTTTGTTCTCGCAATCCACTGACTGTTGCATCTCCTCTTCATCTATTCCATTGATGTATGGAACTCCAAACTCTGATTTTCTTCTCAAAATCAGCTATGTCTACAAACTCTACGCAATCTTTATCACATGTATCCTCTATCAACCATTATTCTAAGTACCTTATCTCTTCCTCAAAATATCTAAATATTTGTTTAGAATGTTGTACTTGAGGCTTACTCTCATCTTCAAGAAATACTTTAGATTCTATTTCTCTAATTACAACTTCATTCTCATCATTTCTTTTTATACTTGCAACCTTATAGTCAATTTTAAATTTTAAATTTACCTCTATTTTGGATACTGTAAGCACCCCTTCATTGCTAGGAACTTCTAATATTTTCTTCTCTCTAGCTATCATCTCCTTTTCTGGCTCAGTTTCTATCAGCAAATTTTCCAACAACTTTAACTCTTAATTTTTATTCTTGAGCATTGTGTGTGAATGCTTCTATCTATCCTTCCTTTGGACATCTCTAAAAGTTAACTTTGTCCTACTTTTTACAGTAACAGGTTCTTGTAATTGATCCTCAATACTTTCATTGGTCAAATGTGTACAATATTCATCTTGATTGTATTCAAGAATCATTATTTCCTCACTTAAATGAATCTCATGAGACCATGCTATCTCATTTTCCTTTGGAACAAAATTTAGGTTATGCTCCTACTCCTCCATCTCAATCACAGTTTTCAATGGTGCCCATCACCTATTAAACCTGCAATCATACACAATTTGTCATATTTAAAATCACAAAGCTCTATGGCCTCATTTGAAATCTCTGTCAGCGTATTATCATTTTGATTTGGACTTTCCACATAACCCATGAGACTCTCCAAACGTCTCTTTTATCTCTCATCTTCACCATCATCATCTCCTTCACTCTCTTCTCCAAGGAATATCCCTTGTTCAAGTTCACAATATTGAACTTCTTCTTCTTCCAAATACTATTGTCTAAACTCAGCTCCTCTAAGTTTCACTTCCTTTAGTAAAGCACTCAAGTTGTGCCTCTTCTTATTCATGTTTTCTCTTACTTAAGGAAGACACTCATTATGTGCATCAATTTCCTCATAAACAAAAGCACAATAGGCCACTTGACCTTTTTCCTCAGATTCCAACCTCGTATTTGGTCTTTGTCATTTCCCTGTAGCAGCTCCATTGGCACATTAAAGCATGTCTTTATCTCAAATATATCTCTATCAAACTTCTCATTACTCAACAGTTGTGGCTTACACTCTCATCACTATTAGTAATCATCTTCCTTCCCCCTTTGTGAGGCTATTCTTTCCCACTTTCGACTACAATCAAGTCTATACTAACAATCCCTCTCCACTGAATTTTTCTTCAATACATTACGAAGCTTTTCCTTAGCCTAGCCTCTCAGTATTCCTAGGTTCTTCTCCTCTAAAAAACCCTTGAGCACTCTGTCAAAACCCCAAATTTTCATAAAAATTTAAAATTTTGAAAATACATGAAATGCTGAGATTGCGGTCTACTAACAGCTAATAGTTATCTATAAAAGAATCAGTTACAAGATTAGTCAATACATAATCTTAATTAAGTAATCTTAGCATTCTACTTTTTGATACAAGGTTAGGTTTAACTTATGTAATAATTCCTCTTTCAGTTTCCTGATGAGTTTTAAATTTGCGACAAGTAGGTGGATTTGTCTTTGGATTACGGGGATTACTTAGCATTTAAGCTAACGCAGAAAGCTCACTTTTTCTTACAGGTTTTACAAGTATGAATGATCGAGTAACGCCTTTAATTCCATAAAGCATCCAGCTATATTTCTATTTACAAAAATAAAAAACTTGGTAAATAAGCTGTTACATATCAATCTACTTCTATGAGGTAAAACAAGTAGTTTTGTTTCCTTCAAATATTTTTGTCAACGATATACATGCAGAAGAGTTTTTTTCTTAAATGTAAATAGCAACAGTAATTACTTTTCCCTGGTTCACAACTTGTGATCTTTGTTGTAAGTTATTTTCACTTAGAGTGCATAACCTGTAATGCTTTAATGATTGTTCTAATAGTAATATACATTATCAACTTATCATAATAGTATAACCAACTGCTTTTTATTCATCTTCTGTAACGAAGATTGCTGCGTACAAGGTTCTAAACATTACAGTGAAATATAAAGTCCTAAGGACTTAGAATCTAGTGGGACTGTTCCACTTCAGTTTCCTATTTTTTTATAACACTTATCTTGAATTAAGCTTCTAGTCACAACAATTAAATTAGGTCAAAATCTTTATGAGAGATTGATTTATTACCTCCAGCAAGCACTAGATAGTTCTAAAAATTATGTTACTAATCGAAAACATGATGAAACTAATAGTACTTGTCATGGTTGAGTAAATAACCAAAAGCTAGTAAACTTTGTTGATCTGAGCTATGTAAAAGATCCATAGCCAACATCCTAGTAATTGCCACCCACTGAAACTATATTCTTCTATGATACTCACCAATACACACATAAACTATCTTGTTTATAATGCATCCATGTTTACCAGTAATTCTAGTTATAAACAAATAAGATTTATAAAGTTCATGATCCTATTTAATACTATGTTCTATAAAATTATCAAGTCACAACATAAACATTGGTGACAACAAGATTAGCTATGAAAAGTCTATTAGGAATACTTTAATAAACATTATAGTTCGGCTATGTGATGAAATAGCCTTTTAATTAGTATCTCCCAAGTATCATAAGATTTACTTCATAAACTTAGTTACGATAGCTCAAGGCTTATCAACATTTGTAACTATAATATTGATGTTATGAATAAATGGATAAACCGTTAGTGAAGAACTAAAGCTTCTATGCATAAAAATACTTTGGGCAAGAATATCAATTATGAGATTGCATCGATTTCATGATCAACAAAAAGCTTAATATGAATAAACTTTTAATTATAAAGTCCATATTATAACTTGCAATGGAAAAGGGATGTGGCGTTAGACCACTCCATCGATGGAATTGTGTGTAAGGCTTTGTATAAAAACAAAGGCTTTGAAATCGCCCTCATCCTAAACTAAACGATGACTATATGATAAAATTGGCAAAGATTCAAGGGTTCATGGTTTATGCCCATGCAACCATAGGTTGGCATCCATGATCACGTAGAACCTTTGAATGATTATAATACTATATGATTGTGCATAAAATTATGTTTTAAATCATTGTGAATCATTGGCATGCAGGAACTATATGATCGACCCACTGCATGGTTGAATAATTTATGAGACCACGTGTTTCTTTCTCAGCCAAGTGTTGGAAGTATAAGGGTTAATGTAACCCTATTCTTTGTCATTCTCCTCCGTATATTTCGGGCCTTTGGGCCGCTCTGCAACTGTGTCCATGGCCGCCATGCTTACCCTACTGTGAACTTAACGAGCTCCCGTCCTAGTTTACAATGTTCAATTTGTCTTCCTCGTTATTGAACTCTTGTTTTCCCTACAAGTTTACCCTAGCAAGAGTTGTTGAGGGCCGTGACTTACAGCTTACGGCCTGGTCAGTGAGTAGTTTTTGATTCGTTCCTCCACGACCTGCCTGTTGGGATCGTTTAAAGGGGTTACTTGCTTCTGTTACAGTTTGGTTTTCATCATATGTTTTCATGAGTGTGGTTCTCATGCTTCGCATGTGGTGACAATGCAAGATTCAACGTCCACTTCTTGATTGGTCGTTGCTCCACCTTCTTCTTGCTGCTGCTAGAAGTGGTTTGTGCATGCATTTGAACCATCTCTGTCACGGAGAAATGAAGGGTTGGCTATTTGTCTCACTAGTGGCGGTGCCCCTGTTTCTCGATGGCTACATTACCTTTGCTTCCAGGTAAGAATTTTTCTTTTTAAACAGTTCCTAAACTTACTATTAACTCAGTTATGATATGAAGCATAATTTTAATGTTGTGGGTTCTTATCCCTATAGGTAATGGTTCACACCTCTCTTTGCAGCTGGTACAAACGAGGAAGGTCAACCCATGGCAGTCCATGCTTGTTCAGTTCTGTATGGAACACATTTTTAGTTGGAAGTCATGGCCTGCAAATGACTCATCAAGGGTTACTATTTCTCGGTTTATTTGTTTGGTTTTTGCTAACCCTTGCTATTAGCAAGGTTCTCCGGCTTATCCCGTGACTTGTAAATTTTGTTTTACTTGTTTTGTGTACAGTTTCGTCAATAGTTTTTTTTGCGGTCTGTCAAGCCATTCTCTGGTTTAAACTTTAAGCATAAAGATTTATCTCTCTTGAGCTCGGACTCAGTTATTTTTATGCTCTTACTGTAATTTTGTATACTAGGGTTCTTACCCTTATTCGAATATGTAAAGAAATCTTTACTTGTTTAATTTTATGTTGCATTAAATTGTATTATTATATCCTATTCTGTTATTTCTTTCTATTATAATAATTTGTTTATAAGCTCGGATATTCGAGCAAGGGTTAAACCTGTTAGTGACCTGTGTATAAAATAATTTCTTTAAATTATTCTGTAGGTTTAGTTCAATAATAAATGTTAATTTAATTGTTTGTTCAGGTATATAGTTATTATAATTCCAATGTTATCTTTTTCTATCCTTACAGGACTGTAATAACATTTTATAGTTTTAAGTTTCAAAATACTAAATAATCCAAATCCTTGGATTATTGCTTATCTAATTATTATTTACAGTGTTATTATTATGAATTACAATGTTAACACTCTGGGTTATAATGTTAATACTATAAATTATAATGTTTAATATTATGAGGGTTTCGACCCTGTACTTTCTTTTATAAGTATTCTTTGTTTAGTTTATTTAAATGAATTAGTTCATTTATAAATAATATTTATTAAACATTATTTACCATTGCATTCAGTCTATTTTATTTAAATAAGTACATAGATAGGTTTTGTTATTGTTTCCTTGTTATAATATTATAATTGCTGTAGTTAATTTATTTGTAAAAAGAGCCATACTAGAATTACCCTACTTGAAATGTGAACATTTGTAGATATAGTTAAGCAGTTTGAAAAATAAAATAAACTAAGTAAAACAACTTGGTTCTTTCCTCACAAAAATAAATGAATGTTTATTTAAGTTAATTATTTTACCTATATTACAGGTTAATAGTATCATTTTATAAAATACAGTTTTGAATAAGATAATAACCTATTTACAGTAATCAACTTGTTAAAAGAAATAAACATGTTGTTTGTAAAGTATTATGAATATTTCTTTGCTAGCATTCTTAATACCACAGTTTGGTTAAAACAATAAACTTAATTAGACAGGTTAATATTCTTTCTTGATAACATCTATATACAGAAATAAATTATTCCATTGTTCTGAAATACAAAATAACTCTATTCAATCCATATTTCTATCATATCCTTCATCTATTTTATAATGAATTGTCTGTGCTAGAGTACGGTCTGGTCTATTCCAGACGGGGAAAAACACAGGTTAGGATTATTTTCATCAATTACAGATTCAATATTCAAATAACTAAAAGGGTTACAAGCTCTATCAGTTCACTACAAAACATGTAATCAGTCATTAATCATTCATTCTTAGATATAAACTTTTACACAGTAAATAAAAGACTGTAGAACCTGTTTAAAGTTGGATGACAATAGTGTTGGGAGGTCGTTCCTCCATACCAACTCCTAGAGAGCGCTCAAACAGTGTCTTCTCAGGACCCTCGAGCCTGTTCCTGGTCTCCTTGTCTGAGAACTAGTGGAGCATGCAACAAGATACTAGTCCAATGACTCAGTACTAACTATGCACTCAGCAGTAATATCCTTCAGCTGAAAAGTTGTACTAGATAACCTCTACAGTTTACCCCTCAAACACCTTCCACAAATTCCCTTCCCAATGAAATCCTTTGAAGTACATTCACCTGAATGATTCTTTTCTTGGAATGAGCAGCCTCAGCTCTCTTCAATGGGCATTTTTATTAAGATTTCCTAGGTCATTTTGGGTTAGTTGTCATTAATTAAGCCACCTGCTCTGATCCCACTTTCTTGGGGGATCATGACCCCAAATGTAGGGAGGTTTCCACCTGCAACATTGGAAGTGTTTGAGGATGCTGCCACTTGTCTATTTGCTCTCCACCTAGTCTCCTCCACCAACTTGACTAGTAAACACTCTTTTAACAACTCTCCCAAGCTGTTTTCTCCACTTTTTATTTATTTATAATTAAAATATTCATAATTACATTCAACATCCTTGATTATGCTGGGTCATCAATTACAACTTAGCATAAAATTTAACATATTGTCTTGAAATAAAATCAAATATGATAATATTATTTTTGCGAAATTGGGGCATGTGACACACTCCTTGCTTCTCTGGCTCCTATACCTCTTGGTATTCCTAGGTTCTTCTCCTCTAGAACACCCTTGAGCACTCCTTGGTTCTCTGGCTCCTGCACCTACTTAGATCCCATTTTTGAGAACTTTATTTGTTCTCTGACACAACGCTTCCAATTGTCATCAATGACACAATGTCTCCCTTCAATTCAGAGTTCAACTTTCTCTTTCTATCGCAAATTCTAGTTGTATCCTTCTTGTCATGCTATGTATCCTCAATCAGATACATGTTAGAATATTGTGAACATATGAAATAATATCATAACACAATATAAAATATGGAAAAACATTACTAGTCTATCCTTCTATCTACCAAGCAACATAAAGCATGAAATAAAATTGGAGAAAAGAGAACATCGATATATGTGGTTCACCCAATATGGGCTACACCCACAGGAAGGGTTGCATATTCCATTATTCTGAAAGTAGATCTCCAAGATTACATGGAATCCTCACATATGCATCACATCAAGCTCCATCACCCAATCATGTCACAATCACTGTGTACGAATGAAATAAACAACATGCGATGTGTGATGAACTACATTCAACACATACCCAAAAGGGTCTCCTTCGCCTCTCTTATATACCAAGATTTTTGGATTACAATACATCCCATAACACATGTGGGATAAATGAATTTCCACCTCTTTATATAGAGAATTGTTACAAATGATATTATAAAATGATGCGCGTGGGATAACTCTATTTTATAATATTAGAGTTATTTTATGCCTTTAAATGATATTTTACCAATATACCACATAAGTCATCATTACATATTCTAACATTCCCCCTTAATGATGACTGGGAGAAAGAATACAAATGGAAAGAAGGAGGGAACACACCAGCATCCCCCTTGATGACAAATTCCAAAATGCTCCATACGATGCGAATAAAAAACACACTTCTCCTCATGGACTTGATGAAGACAACATCCACTTCTCATGAAACTACATCTGAACCAAGTTGTATGTTGAACGATTGCATAACACAACAATGTATGGCCAATACAACAAAATATGTGGATGAAAAATCATCACAACCTATAACTCAACTGATATTTGAAAGAACTCTGCAATAGACCATATGACGAAGACAAGAACCCTAGATCCATACATTGAAACGGTCTTTAGAGAGCTTTTACTGGAGATTACATTGTGAATACAAAACCTGAATGGTCTTTCCATCGAAACATGAGCCAAGAAGACAATATTCACAACACAGCTGAAAGATGCATGAACAGTAGAAGATGGATGTCCATCATACAACATTACGAGAATATTGTGATATAATATGATAAAATTCAACATTGCATTCCTTCTTAACATCGACCATTGCTGTTGCAGTCAGAGCTAAGTTGAAAAGATGAACAGTGTTGAAAAACCAAAGATCCACAACCATCATATGCTTAAACAAGAAAGGAATAGCAGAAACAAACTATTCCACAACATAGATAGCTAATATGCACAAAGGAACTTCCAAGAATAAAGCATATAATAAACATGACAAGCCCAAAAAACATAAGAGATGATAAAATGACATTGCACAAGAACATTTAAATAATAGGAATTGCTTCTATGCAAGACCATATAAATTTTGAACAAAATATTATCAAGAAAAAAGACATGATGTGATATAATAAATAGAGCATAAACATGCGTGAGCATAATAGATACCAATATAGAATGATGAGCTAAGATATCACTTTAATATTATGAAAACATATAGTCATCAAGCAACTAATCTTAAGAACGAGTTCATTTCTTGTTAACACCATGTTAATATGCAAGAGATGAATGCCCTAAAAATGTCAATGTTTCCATATAGGAACGTTAGAGAAAGAAACACATGTCAATACTTCCATATAGGAACATTAGAGACAAGTAGGAACAAGGCAACCTCTGCAATCATAAGAATATAAATATCAATGCAACAAAAAGAAGGTGCTCATGACAAAGAATTCAAGGTTCTAAGATTGTTCAAATACATATAAACATTGAGTAAAAGATTATCGAAATAAACATGACATGATATATATGAAAATAGATCAAAATGTTTAACATTATAAACATATAGCAAATTATGATCAACCCATGATATCACATAGATTCAAAAAATTGATTTTACTCAAGAAATCAATTAGCAAGAGCATATAATGACCATAAAGAGATTGCTTATAAAAACTATGAAATTGATTTTACACAAAGGTTAGAAATAACATATAAATAAAGAAAATAATGATCATAAGATAACACATATAGAATCAACATTATCATTATTAGAAGAGTGAGACCATGTTAGAATAATGAGCAAAAAAATTAATCAAATAAAACAATGATATCACTTATAGATATGAAAATATAACCATTAAACAACTAAGTCCTAAGCATAGGTTAATTCTTAATGTCACCATTACCATACTAGAGGTCCAAGCCCCTGAAAATGTCAAAACATCTTTCACACAAAGAAGGTTATAGACACAAACAAGAAAAATACAACCTTTGTAAACATGATAAATAAAAACAGAAACCCTAATGCAAAGAGATAAAGAAGCTAATGACAAGAATTTCAAATAAGAGATGAATAAAAACTGAATTTTCTCACCTAAACTGAATCCCAACAGCTACTAAAAGACATAAAACCGAAAGCAAAAAAAATGGAAAATTTAAAATGACAAAACTTGGTCAATATTTCCCGGAATTTTTAATATAACCTGTTTTCGGAACTGGAGAAGTCATTCTACATGCACCAACGCAAACAAAACATAAATCTGGGCACTCAATTAAAAGATATTTGCTATGCAATATTTTCGTCCATATGGAAAATTTCTGAAAAATAACTGATTTTAAATCAGCATTATCTTTGCTTTCCGAACATGAAAGCATACAGTTTTATTTTTGAAATTGAGTATTTTTACGAGAGGAACTCAGATCTGCAATTTATTTCTTAAAAAACTACACAGGAAGTGTTAAAAAAAAAGATATGAAAGTCACCTCCCAATTTTACACAAGGGTTAGGGTTTGAAAGAAAAAAATCAAATATGTAGAATAAATCCCAGATCTTAAAAAATACCACATATATTGCTTTAAAATATAAAATAAAAATAAATTATTGAAGAAGGTAGAGGCTCTGATACCATGTTAGAATATTGTGAACATATGAAATAATATCATAACACAATATAAAATATGGAAAGCATTACTAGTCTATCCTTCTATCTACCAAGCAACATAAAGCATGAAATAAAATTGGAGAAAAGAGAACAACAAGAGAACACTGATATACGTGGTTCACCCAATATGGAATACGTCCATGGGAAGGGTTGCAGCTTCCATTATTCTAAAAATAGATCTCCAAGATTACATGGCATCCTCACATGTGCATCACATCAAACTCCATCACCCAATCATGTCACAATCATGTGTGTACAAATGACATAGACAATAGGTGATGTGTGATGAACTACAATCAACACATACCCAAAAGGGTCTCCTTCACCTCTCTTATATACCAAGAAATTTGGATTACAATACATCCCATAACATGTGGGATAAATGTTATTCCACCTCTTTATATAGAGAATGGTTACAAATGATATAATTACAATGATGCATGTGGGATAACTCTATTTTAGAATATTAGAGTTATTTTATGCATTTAAATAATATTTTATCAATATACCACATAAGTCATCATTATATATTCTAACAATACACTGACAAGTTTATCATTCATCTTTAGTCTATGAACACATTTTCTCATAAACCCTCTTAACGTTACAAAAGCAAGCTACAAAATTTAATAATATGTAATCATTAAAGCACTTGCCTTGGAGTATTGAGCATGTTATTCTTCTTCTAACAAATGCTAATCTCTGTGGAAACTCTCTTCAAAAATCTGTAACCAAATCTTCATCAATATTGCATAAATACCACACTTCTGTAGGAACAACACATTGTTGTAGGAATAACACTGCAAGAAACCAAGACGCAGCAGGATTAGCAAGACGTTGTTACAAGAACAATTATCGTAGGACGAATTGTGTTGTTGTAGGACTGACTTGCATTTCTTCAGGATTATTGTATGATAGTGTTTAGCCCCAAAACTAAATGCAGACCTCTTATTTATGGGTTCCACTTGTTGGGAACCTCTTTTATTTATTCGAGGTTAATCTCGAATTCTGAGACCAACAAATTTATCTTCTACTCAATAATTCTAATCACAGTCTGTCCCTTCCTATTATTATCAATTTCTAGGTTCTTTAAATAGGTCTATAACTTTAACCATTAATGGTAGAATTTTCATTTTCATAACAATTTCAATGTGAATTCAAATGTCTTGGTTTTCTCAATGTATAACAATCTATAAGACTATGCATGACCTCAATATTTCACACAGATCATCATGCACTTTCAAATCTCACTCAGAGGTATTTAGACCCCATCACACATTCATACTCAGTCATACAAATAACAGAGTTACTTTGCACTTATTCAAAATCATATACATGTCTATTTCAACAAACATCATATTTCACGCATTCAAAGCATCTCAATCATAACACCATAGATGACAGGAAACTTTCCTTTATCATTCATAATAAAATACTATACAAACATAAACTGAACCTTCGATCCTCCTTGACCAAATTTACATTTAATTAGCATCTCCTTCTATGTTTGCATGCTTACAAATAACATAAAAGGAAGTTGAAGCTTCTAGGTTTCAAAACCCTAACTAACTCCTAAACTATGGAAACTGACTCCTATATTCCTACAAATATTTTTTTTAGAAAAATAGATATTTTAATACTCCCTCTATTTTTTCTACCATATGGATTCATTACAATGATTCAATACTTTGATCTGATGACTCATTACTTGGAGTGACACCTCGCTAACTACCTTTAGAATCTTCTAACCTATACTTCTAAATTATATGATACTTCAACAATTTACAATGTTTTACAATTTAAACCCACTCCTTGGGAATATATTAAGACCCTAGGTCTAATCATCAATATAATTTTTAAATGTGGGAAGATGCTCCTGCATCAAAAAATACAGTTTCAACAATTGTTACTTCGTCGATCAAGGGAATTTTGATTGCTCCATATATTCCTCCGTGACTTGCAAGGATCCATAGGCCGATAATAATGAACATTAATTTTTTTGAATTTAAAGATAATTATCTCATCTTTTTATGGATATATTACGTATAAAACAATAGGGACACTTCCTTTGATACTAGGTAAACCAGGAGTTCGATGGTGAAATTGGTGATTTGATCATATTCAATGAACTATCTCCTTTGGTATAAATAAGTACATACACATAAATAAGCATAACATTATATATTTTCATGTAAACCGAGTACAACATTTTTGAAGTGTTGATCTAATGACTACAAACGAGTGCATACTACATAGACTACCTTACTTCATCCTCTATTTGTATGAGGACCAGAATTCCTAAGATTGAAGAATGATGATATTCCTAAATTCCAATATTTTGGACAATGAACCTAATATTTGAAGTTCAGTCGATGGCTTGGTTCCTAAAGGTTGTGTAACATGTTGTTTAATTGTGTTAGGAAGTTGTAATAGTGTCAAAAAACTTTATAGTTTATGATTTAAACACGCTATGAAAGTGTATATTGATGAGTAATTTAAAATATTACCCTTGAAATTTTGAAATGTTGTTATAAATTGTGTGCTTCTTAATTAGAAGGGTAGAAATATGATTTTGAATTTTTCTTGAAGGGAAATTTTGACTTTGCTCTTTGGGACAATTCAGAATCCTTAGAAGGGATATGAAGGGTTCAATTTTGAACCTCATTTATCATACAGATTTATGCACCAATGATTTTTTGTTTCGTAGGGAACTCTATTTTGTATGGTTTCGAGGTTGAATTTAATGTTTGGATCATTTTGTAGGTGGTGAGGCGGTTTTCCACATAAATGTTCACAGGCCAAAACTGAATGACCATTAAATTTCATGTAGATGTGGAGACTTGGAAATGAGGTTTCTCGTTGCAATATTCTACCCTGTACTGTTACATAAAATATCGTTATTGTTTGAATTTCAACACCTTCATTCCCTTGACAGTATGTTTCCTCAATTGAAGAAAATATAACTGAGTGGAGTGTCAATCCTAGAGTTCAAGTTGGAGTTAGAACTGGAAGCCCAATTATTACCATATTTTCACAAATTATCACCCCTCTTTCATGTTGATTGTGGTCTTCATTATCTTGTAGTTGCCTCTCACAATGGGATAGTCCCTAATTTTACCATTCTCTACTATGGTGGGATTATCGCCCTTTCTTTGCATTTCTCTCTAATAGTGGGATTATCCCCTTGTACCATATACCTATCTCACCATGCGCTTATTGACATTTCCACTGGTCTCATACTCAAATTCATAAATCCCTCATCCCTTATTCCAAGGATTCAACCCACATACACCCATAATTTCTCATGCATCGAGGATTTCTCATTTTTCCCATATTCTTATATCAGAGTATAATCCTTTCAAATACGACAACAAAACCATTATATTCCATTAATATGGTAGGCATATTTGATGATAGACTTCATTGTGAGGGAACAAATAATTGCAAAGGAGTTTGAGTATCCTTTTGCAGCCCTTGCAGTTGAATTGTTTCTTTTCATTCCTTATATGCATCCAAATTTATTTTATACTTCCAACTCTTCGAGGATTATTACCATAGAATTCAAAGTAAGAATGGGAAGAGAAATTACAATGTTAAGTTTCTTCACTTAATATGCTAAATCTCTCGTTTTAGTGCAACTCTATCTTTCCTATCAATGCAAGGGAAATTCTAAAAATGAAATATTTATAGGTATTATAGATTTATCAATATGTTATTTGTTCTCTTTGATTTTGTGTTCAAGCATATTATATTGCACACAACAAAGATTAACATTTGGAACTTTTTGAATTGGACATGGAGCAAATTTTACGTAAATTATGTCTAATATAGATCCATATTTTATGTGTCCAGAGGTTAAATTGGAATATATTATAGATTACGGTTGTACTTTTGTTATTCAATGAAATAAGATTGTGTACGAAGAATCCATTACACTATCCTCATATAAATATAAAATTTATTGTCGCATGACTGTTAAAGAAGCATTGGTTAAAAATATATATATTGTCCCATGTAGCTTTAACTGAATGTGTTCATCATTTTCAATTTCAAAATTATTAAATTATAGTTATATATATAAGTTTATTTATTTAAGTATTTGGAAAATAAATATTAACAGAGTGCACATTTTTTTGTAAGTAAGTAATCTATAAATTATATATTGTCAAAATATATACAACTATTGTAAATATGTCTGTGGCAACCAAAGCTCCCCTCCCCTGAAGGAGAAAACACAAAGATAGTGCCATGAGTCTCATAAGACCTAGAAACCAAAATCCACCATTAACAGAATTAGCTACAATCATTTCAAAAAGACCTCACTCGAAGGAGAAAACAGGGCCATACTATTGTAAAGTATGTAATTGATCAAAAAATTATTATACCTATAGATATTCTACATCAAAGGAAAATGAATATAAAGACCACTAACCAGACCTTATCAATCCTATAGAAATAAATTGACATATAAATCCTTCCAGAAAGCAGCCTATTGTCATCAAATAATTCCTTCTAGAAAGCAGCAGGGATTTCATCATCCTTCCCTTCTCAACCCTTTCAAATAGTACACGTCCCAGGAGACCCTTCATGATCTAGTAGAGTGACACCTTCTTTTCTTACTGAGAATACCGGGCACGAGAATATCTTGGGTCTTAGATCCAATATTTCAAAGTAAAGAGGTCATTTGTAGCCCACACATTGTCTATCTCATTTCACAGTACTTCTTCCCTACTACCAATTTCCTCAGGAAAGGATTGAGACCTTCAGGTTATTGATAGAGAAGCATAAAAACACTTCTAGTCAATGAGCTTGAGCATATAAATTTATATCGGGAAATTTTCATAGAATTTGCTAAAAGAATATTTGAGATATACCTAAAATCAAAAGAATATATGTACCTATTAATGGTATAAATATTTTATTCACATATCTTCGATCCCTTCATCTTCAAATTTATTTTTTTCCTCTCCAGATATGGGGGTTATCTGACTCATCAAAAGGTCGGTACAGGTACCCTTATCTAGCCTACTGCTTTTTTGAGACCATTTCCCGCGTTAACCATTTAGGCAGAACCAAATGTTGGCTCACAGGAGTTTCAAATCATCTTACATCAATGGGGATCTGGTTAGATCATCTTCCCCCATTTTAGTACTCCCTGGATGCCCCTGGTCACCTTCTACCTACCCAACAGGAGTTGAACAATATCATTGAAGAGGATGTTTACAAGCAGTGCACACATGTTACTTGGGTCAATCCTCCGAGAGGATTGCACCCAAAGATGGTCTTTTATGCTGAACACTTTTTGGAGACCAGAGACAGGCTCATTGTCTGGCCCCAATACATGTTTCAACATTGTATGCATGCCATTCGGATCCCTCTCTGACAGCTCAGAGTAGGGTTTCATAGACTCCAGGTAGAGACCAACCACCATATTTATAGATAGGATAGGATATACCAGCTATGTCATCTACAGGAAGTGGGAACCGAGTCACACTTCATCTTCAGATGTCCTATATACTACTAGATTAGAGGACACTTCCACTGCTTGTTTAAGGGGACTTAAACTCTAGCCTCCTTCTTCAGATAAACAAACCATAGATGTTTAACAATTTATATTAAGGAGGCTCTCAGGCTCCGAGCGCAGGTTCTCCAGCCTCCCATTAGGCCAGATACCACACTGAGGATCATGACGTTCTTCAACATACTACCTTCTTCTAGGGGCACCAAAAGATCTACCAATCTAGATACCGATCCAGTTCCTATATCAGTAAATATTTATGGATCTCGACCTACGAGATCTCAATGGAAGCTTCGTACTAGACCTTCCTTCAATAAGTTCACAAGGCCCTCCAAACCTCATTGACATCACTCCAGAGGATGCCCAATGTCCTCCAACTCCTCTTCGGGCCAGCAGACACTTTTGCACTTCCCCCATTTTTCCTCCTTCAGCCTCGGATGTTAGGAGAACTAGACCTTCCTCAGTCGTTTTGGATCCTAGATCCTGTGTAGGGTTACGGTGTTGAGACTGGGGCAATAACGCTCCCATGCTTCAACCCAGCTCGCTTTGTACACTTTTACTTCTTACTTCTTGTATTTTATTTTATTTTAAGGGAGATCGTTTAGTCCTCCCACATGCATGAGCATCATTGTAACCGACAGTCCCGTTGACCTACTTTGTGGTCCTTAGTGGACATAAATAAAAATTATCTTATCTCCTCGTTTCTTAAATACAAAACCTAGAAATTGTGTTTCTCACACTATTCTCATTTTGTTTCATGTTTCTTATTTATAAAGGTGAATGATTTATGTAAATCAAATCCATTTAATTTTCATAGTGGGAGATCATTGTGATCTATGCTTCTGGGATACACTGGTAGAATTTGGGTTTACCCAATTCTATTAGTGTATTCCACAAGAATACATCACAAAAATCCATTTAATTTATACAATTTCGTAGACATCGTGGTGACAACAACACCATATTATCCATTTTACTATTCCCAAAGTGAGGGCCCACCGAAGGGTTAGTCGACCCCATCTAGATCATATAATTTTCTTATAAGGGACGTTCGATATATCTTCACTACCCTGCTCATGTGGGGAGACAGAACGAAAGAGGCTATGTCCAACTTATTCTAAACAATGGAGACCTTTCTTGTTTCCTTGTATCTTGTACGTCGGTGGCCTAAAAATGCTCATTATCCATCGTAATCACCTCCATAACATATTTTCTATGAAGGGTCAGTCGATCCTTCCTCCATCATAAACATGTTCCTTTATATTTGAATCCGACAAAAGGGTCAACAGATACTTTCCTTCACATTCATTGCATTCATATATACATCATCTTACATAGCTCACTCTTAGGGAGAAAAAAGAAATGCACATCAAACACTTGTTTTACTTCATATTCAACTACTACTATTTATTGTTATAATAAATAAACTGAACATTAAATTTAAGTCTATAATGTATGTCTTCTTCTATAGTTGAATGCAATGGAAGGGTCAATCAATACTTCCCTTAGCATCCATAATATCCATCTTTATACCTTCCTTTGTAGTTCTTCAACCAGGAAGAAAACAAAGAATGTGGGTCTGAAACTTGTTATTTTATTTTCTAATCAATTACTATGATTTAACATAGTATGAACCAGAAAGAACTTTGCATGCATTCAACAATGAATGTCTCCCTCTATAGTTGAATCCAATAAAAGGGTTGGCCAATACTTTCCTTTGCATCCATGTTATTCATCTATATATCACCTCGTTATATCTCTTATTGGTAATAAAGAGGAGAACCTGTGTGAGATACTTTTTTATTTTCCATTTAACTATTTATTTTTACATCGAAAGAATCAATGAGAAATTTTCACACAATTCAGGAATGTGTGTCTTGTTCTATAGTTGAAGCTGATTAAAGGGTTAGTCACAGTTCCTTCACAGCCATAACATTTATTTCTCCATGACCTTTAGCATATGTGTGGCACACACTTTACATGCAATTCAAGAGTGTTTTTCTTTGTCTGCAGTTGAACCCTGTAAGAGTGTCAATCGATAGTTTCTTTTACATCTATAATATTCATCTCTCTGACATCCTTTTAGATCTATTATTTGGGAGAAAACAAATAATTCAGTTGCGACTATTATCTTATTTTCTACCAATTTTATATGATTTACGCTTAAGAAATTAGAGAGAACGTTACATGCAATTCTATATGGTATTTCCTCTTCAATTGTTGAATGTGATAGAATGGTTGGCCGACACTTCCCTTTGGATTCATAATATTCATCTCTCTGTCATATTTGTGGTTCTCTATTAAAGGAGAACATTCGTAGGATGAAAAGGGTGGTTGCGCCTAGAATTAGATTATTTGAGCATCAAGTGACTCCTTTAGTGTGATCCAGGAGACTTTTGAAGGGCTAGATAGGGAATAACTATCAATAATTAGAATTACAACTCATTATTGGTGTATTGTGAGCAATTCCAACCAATCGACAACATCATGTCATATATTTAGACATTTATGCTCCAAGCAACCATAATATTCATCTCCCTTTTCTTTGTAGTTCTCCGATCAGGGAGAAGATCAAGAATGCAGGTCTAAAACTTATTGTTTTATTTTCTAATAAATTGCTATGATTCAATCTAATGTGAATCAGAATAACTTTACATGCCATTCAACAATGAATGTGTTCCTCTATAGTTGAATTAGATAAAAGGGTCGATAGATACTTTCCTTCGTATCCATATTATTCATCTATATATCACCTTTTAGTCTCTTATCAGTGAGAAAATGGAGACTTGGGTGAGATAATTATTTTATTTTCTATTCAAGTATTTAATTTTACGTCGAAATAATCAATGAGAAATTAAGCACAATTCTAGAACACGTGTCTTGTACTATAGTTGAATCTGATAAAAGGGTTGGATTACAGTTCCTTCATATCCATAACATTCATTCCTCTATTACCTTTAGCATTGGTGTGGTGCACACCTTACATGCAATTCAAGAGTGTTTGTCTTCTTCTATAGTTGAATCCAATAAAAGGGTCGGTCGACACTTTCTTTCCCATCTATAAAATTCATCTGTCTAACGTCATTTTGATCTCGCATTTGGGATAAAACAAAGAATGTTCTTGCAACAATTATTTTATTTTCTATCAATTTTATATAATTTACGTTCAAGAAATCAGAGAGAACTATTGGTTTATCCCACAATGCTGAGAGCAGGGGGGGTGAATCGGTATTGTCCGTTTTTCTTTAAAATACACAAAAATCAACAATTAAGACACAAATTTTATCGTGGAAACCTCAAAAATAAAACCACCAACACAAACTCATTAATAAGATGAATTTACAAATTTTTTTATCTGCTACTACATAAAGGATGTAAACACACCCTAGGTTTTCCTGCAACTACAGACAGAGATGCTACAACACCCCTATGGTTTTTTGTCTTCTTCAATAGACATGGATGCTACAATACCTTATTCTCCAGCTACGACTAGAAGGAGGCTTCGACCCACTGAAGAACTGTGGCCTGCCCTAGCACCACCCTACCACCTTGTACTGATTTTCTCAGTATTTTGGAACAGTTTGTAAACTATTCACTTTGGACTCTGTCAAGATCAATAACAAAGACCTAACTCTTTACACATTTATTCAATAAATACTCTTTACCTATTTCCTATCAACGCATCTCTCCATAGTTGCGCTCTTTCGCTTTGGATAGTGACTGTTTACTTGCAGTCACAACTATTCATCATCTTCTCATTCAAACGTTGCATCATTTCATCCTTAATTTTTAGAAAAGGCACTGTCTCGTTCTTCCCATAGATTAGAGTCCATTTCTACAGCCCTATTTTTCATTTTCTGGTGCTTCCATAATCTTCTTCTCCATATACAATTCGAACAGTTGATCGTATTCCTAAATCTCTCTAGACCATTGATATACTCTATAGATTTCCCTTTTGAAATCATAATTCTGCACCAAGTTTTCTGCTTCAACATTTCCCCACCGTTGATCTTCATCGGGCTTCTCCATGAGAGTCGATATCTAGATTGCAGGATACAGAAATGTAACATTTGCTGAAATTGTATCTCAACTTTCCGCAAGCTTCTTTCTGCAAGCTTCATTCCACAATATTTCTTCCACATCGTCGATCTCTTGCAAAGTCTTTCCTGACCTTCGATCTTCCATATTGCGGGTTTCTAGTTCATAAAATATTTACACGTTAATTCTGCATTTTTATTCTGCACTGTCGATCTCTTTTAAAGGAACTAATCTCAGTCGTCTGATCTTGATATTTTGTGGAACTTTGTATTTTCTGCTCAACTGTCGAAATTAATCCTTAATCATCGAATCTAGTGCGGGATTAATATAAGTCATTCGATCTTGACTGTTGCAGAACTTCATCCTACTGCCTATATTTTGTGGAACTGATCATCATTCGCTGGATCTATGGTGGGACTAACCTTTTTCGTCTAGAATCTTAATCCTTCACAAAACTTTATCACTTCGCCAGCGTTTAACCTCTGTGCTAGTTCATTCAACAAGAACATTGTGATCCGTCGATTTACTTGGATGATCGATCTCCATCGTTCAACTTGCTATAAGGTTATTCATTTTTCATTCAATCCTTTAACCTACAACGGCTTTGTTACTATGCTTATTTTAGCGTGCCACCATATCTTTGACTTTCGTTAATAGTTTTGACATCAATGACAACCATTTTACTCAACAAGAACAAACCATGTAATTATAGATCGTTTGTCTTCTTCAATTGTTAAATGTGATAGAATGTCAGTCAGTGGACACTTCCCTTCGAATCCATAATATTATTCTCGATCTCTTGTGGAGTCTTTCCTGACCTTTGATCTTCAGGATTGTAGGTTGCTAGTTCATAAAATATTTACACATTACTTTTGCATTTTTCTTACGCGCCATCGACTCTTTTAGCAGAACTAATATCAGTCGTCCAATCTTGATATTTTTCGAAAATTTGGATTTTTCGCTTAACTATTAGAATTAATCCTTAATCATCGGATCTAGTGTGGGACTAATATAAGTCATTCGATATTGATTGTTTCAAAACTTCATCCTTCCTCCTAACTTTTGCGAAATTGGTCCTCGGTCACTAGATCTATGGCGGGACTAACCTCTGACGTCCAATCTTAATCCTTTGTGGAACTTTATCACTTCACTCATGTTTAACCTCTGCGTTAATTCATTCAGCAAGAACATTGTGAGCCTTCGATTTACTTGGATGATTCATCTCAGTCGTTCAACTTGCTATAAGGTTATTCATTCGTCATTCAATCTTGTAACCTACAACAGCTTTGTTATTCTGCTGATTTCAATGTGCCACCATATCTTTGACTTTAATTAACAGTTTTTACTTCAATGACAACCATTTTACTCAACAATATCCCCCTTTGGAATTGATGGCAAGATCTTTAATCATTATCCCCCTTTGACACCAATGACAAAGAACCTCTCTATCTGACAGCTCCCTTGTCATCATATCTCCCCCTAGGATTGCACTTCATCCTCTTAGTGATTTTGTAAAGGAATTACCCCCATCTTCTATCCAAGATGCTCAAAGGATTCCTTAGTTAGTGGTTTGGTGAAAATGTCAAGAATATGTTCTTTTGTGTCAATGTATTCTAATTTGACATCTTTTTGAGATACATGTTCTCTTAGATAGTGATACTTGATTGGTATATGTTTTGTCTTAGAATGCATGATATGATTTTTAGACATATTTATAGCACTAGTGTTATCACAATTGATCACTATTGGATGTTCATATTTTACAAGTAGATCTACTAGGGTTTGTTTCATACAAATAACCTAAGTGCAACATGAGGTAGCAACAATATATTCTTCTTCTGCTGTAGAGAGTGAAATGGAGGATTGTTTTTTACTTGACCATGATACTAAAAAATTTCCCAGGAAGAATGATGCTCCACTATTAATTTTTCAATCATCAATACTTCCTACCCAATCTGCATCGATAAATGCTTTCAAGGTAAAGTCTTGTCCTTTTGGATACCATAAACCATACTCCATGGTACCTTTTATATATTTGAAAATCCTTTTTACTGTTGTTATATGTGTTTCTTTGGGAGTTGACTGGAATCTAGCCACCAATCCAACAGCTTGCATCACATCTGGTCTTGTGGCTGTCACATATAGCAGACTACCAATCATGGATCTAAACATGGTATGATCTACTTCCAGATATTCATCATCCTTGATTAACTTGCAACCAGTGACCATAGGAGTACCAATAAGTTTGGAATCTTCCATTTTAAACTTTTTCAATATATCTTTGATGTACTTTGTTTGAGAGATGAAAATTCCTCCGTCTGTTTGGTAGACTTGTAATCCCAAGAAGAAAGTCAATTCACCCAACATTGACATTTAGAATTCTTTCTTCATTTCAGAGGAAAAATATACACTTAGGATTTGAAGATTGCTTTCAAATATGATATCATCAACATAGACAACAACAATGATCGTATTTTTATCTTGGATCTTTAGGTAAATATTACTTTCAGTGGCTCCTCTTTTAAAACCTTATTGTTTCAAGTAAATGTCTAGTCTTGAAAACCAAGCTCTCGGAGCTTGTTTGAGACCATAGAGTGCCTTCTTCAGTTTACAGACATAATCTTTGTTTTCTGACAAGAGAAACCCTTCGGGTTGTTCAATATATACTTCCTCTTCTATTTTTCCATTCAGGGATGCAGACTTGACATCCATTTGATATACTTTGAATTTTTTATGGCATGGCAATGCTAAAAACATTCTGATTACTTCACGTCATGCTACAGAAGCATAAGTTTCTTGAAAGTCAATACCTTCCACTTGGGCATACCCCTTACAAACCAACATTTCCTTGTTCCTTATTACGTGTCCATCTTGATTGAACTTGTTTTTGAAAATCCATTTGGTTCCTACAATGTTCTTGTCTTCAGGTCTTGGGAAAATTTCCCAGGTCTCATTTTTCTCAATTTGATCTAGTTCTTCATTCATGGCTTTGACCCATTCATCACTTTTGTTGGCTTCTGTAAAGTTCTTAGGTTCAACTATTGAGAGTAGAGCTTGTTCAACACTTGGTATTTGTCTTCTTGTTATGACTCCAACATTTTTATCCCCCATGATCTGTGACTCTGGATGATTCTTTTGTATCCTTCTAGAAGGATTTTTAGTGTTAGGTCTAGGGAAGTCTTCTTCATATTCATGTGTATCTTCCTTTTCTTTGTTTTATTCTTCATTATGAATGCTCTTGTCCTTTTGCAAGTCTTTTATTTCATCATCACATGTATTTTCAATACTGTCAAGATTTTTCTCCTTCCTTGGTTTTATATCATCTACTTTTACATCAACACATTCTACAATTTTGTGTAACCTTTTATTTTAACACCTGTATGCCTTTTTGGTGGATGAGTATTCTAGAAAGATTCATTCATCAGTCCTAGAATCGAACTTTTCAAGGTCATCCTCATTTATTTTGTTGTAACAATTACTGCCAAACACTTTAAAATATTTGACTGAGGCTAGTCTCCCATACCACAATTCATAGGGGGTCTTATCCTTATTCACTCTGAGTTTCCCTCTGTTAAGTATGTAGACAATTGTGTATACAACTTCTCTCCAAAATGAATCTGACAATTTTGCTTCATTAAGCATTGTTCTGGTAGCTTCTTGGATTATTCTATTTTTACTTTCAACAACCCCATTCTGTTGAGGAGTTTTTGCAGCTGAAAATTTTCTCTTAATTCCATGACTTTCACAGAACTCATTGAATTCATTTGAAGTAAAATCTCCCCCATTATCTGATCTAAGACACTTGATTTTCATACCTGATTCATTTTCATCCATTGCTTTGAAGATTTTAAATTTTTCAAAAGCTTCTGATTTTTCTTTGAGGAATTCCACCCAAGTCATCCTTGTGTAATCATCAATGAGCAACATGAAATAGCGATCTCCTTGCAAGATTTTAGTTCTATTTGGTCCACAAAGGTCCATGTGTATTATTTCTAGAGAGTGTGAAGTCATACGTTCTTTTATTTTAAAACTGGCTCTGGTTTGCTTTCCATGTTGACAATGTTTACATATAGAGTTTAGAGGAACTATAATTTTAGGTAGATCTCTTATAGCTTCCTTCATGCTTATTTTGGCAAGATTGCCAAAACCTATATGTCCCAACCTTCTGTGCCATAACCAACTTTCATCTACCATACTTAAGTAACATTGGTTTTCATTTTCCAAGATGTATACATTGCTCGTATTTCTCATAGCAATGCCAATGATATTTCCTGATTCCTTATTCTTTATTTCACACTTTTCTGAGTCGAAGATACAAATGTGTTGTTGGTCGCATGTTTGACTTACACTGAGAAGATTAGGGTTAAGGTTTTTAACTAGCAAAACATTTTCTGCTTTGATCATTTTGTTGAAAATAGTTGTTCCTTTGTCAATTATTTTGGAGGACAAACTATCTCCAAAAGTGACTTTTCCCTTATTATCTTTTAGTGTTATGAATTTTCTTGGGTCACCGGTCATATGTTTTGAACAACCATTGTTCAAGTGCCATAATCTTTGGCTTTCGGTTGCACATAAAGCAATCATGGAACTTGTTAGGCCCTGAAATTGTCCATTTTTCCATCACTTATCAAGATATCTTTCATCCATTTTTATACCATTATTTCCCATTCATCATTCCATCTTCCATCTATTTGTTGTAGTTGTGTGTAAAACAACATGCTACTTCCATTGATGTTTTAAGTAGTTAATAATGATTATTTTCCTTTATCTTTGATGAATTAAAGACTATTATGCATAATTTTACTAATGATGGTTTGTGGAGTGATTTGTCACATACAGGATTCTCATAGCTAGCTGTTACAGCCTTAACCGAAAATGCAAGCCACATAAGAACACCTTGATTCACGTCTTGATTTTTCGGTAGAAGATGGAAATGAATCTCAAAAATCCAAGACATGGGTTTTGTGCGTAACATCCTCATTTACCTGACTCTTAAGGAAATCGCCAAACAAAGCTACGGTTTGCGATATGCAGGTGGTTCTTTCGAGAGGGTATTTTCCAGATTTGGTGTTGCGACCGGTTCCAAAGTTGCCAGCAGTTACGGCCGTGTTTCAGCTGCTACAGATCACAAGTTGGGGGTTCATTTCTTCATTTCCATGAGATAATTTTATGTATAAATATGTAATCAATATCATTGAGAAAGGAGGATAAGGGATGATAGGAGATGCAGGATAGGAGAAAACACAATGTTATGATGTACGATTTGATCCAGATCCATTATAATACTTTCATTTTGATAATACATGCTGGCAGTTTCTTAATTTTGGAGTTGTAGACTTTTATTGTGGAGATCCAGCTATGCTTAGTGGAGGAAGGGCCCTCTTCCCTGAGCAGATGCTGGTAGTGTTGATTGTAGATGTGTTATTGTTTAGATTTGCTTATTATTTCATTCATGCTTTCATTCATTAAGCTTATCGTAGTTGTATGCTTTCATTCATTATATTTGTCATAATCATTGTGTTGATAATTCATTTGATAATTCATTTGGTAGAGCAGATGCTGGTAGTGTTGATTGTAGGTGTTTTATTTTGTAGATCTGTTATTTATTAATTCATGCTTTCATTCAGTAGATTTATCATAGTTGTTTTATTATTCAGTTCATGTTTTTATTAATTAGATTTATCATAGTGTTATTCTGTTAATTCATTTTGATAGATTGTTGGCCAACACAACACTTCTTTTATATTTATGCAATTAGATCTTGTTTCATGATAATTGATTTTGTTCAAGTGTGATTAGATTTACAGTGTGATTTTATGAATAGGCTTAGGTTTGATTTCTTTTCAAGCAGGTGTGATCTAGTTTACAAATAGTTTCGATCACATACCAATAGATCAACAGTGGCAGGTAGAAATTGTGCTTGCATAGATCTTGCACGATAACTTTGAAATAAAAGACTTCATCGGGTTGATCATTTATGTTTAGCACTCTGCATGTTAAGTTTTAATTAACTAGCATATAGTGGGCACAACATTTTGGCGCCGTTGCTGGGGAAGTTATTAATTGTGCAGAAGTACATCTAACATTGTTTTGTAGATGCATTGTTAAAGTAGGGAATGTAGGTTGCATGATTACATTTCAGTTTATTGAATTTATTTTGAGTGTGGATTTTATGTTTTTACATTTAGTTTTATTTCAATTTAAATCTTTGGAGCATAAATCTTATCATTCCCCTTAGTGGTGTTGTAAGCACCACCCATTCTACTAACAAGTTGACAGGAACATTCGAAGGAGGAGCCTCAAGATAGTACATAAAGAATCTAATGAAGAGATGGCAAGTAAGAAAGATGCAAAAGTTGTTATCTTCGAATTTCCCATCAGAGATTCGAGAGGAGTGGCACCAACAAAAAGAATTCCCCCGCATGTTCTACCAAATTTTCACGGTTTGGAAAACGAAGACCCTAATGTATTTTTATTTCAATTTGAAGTACTTTGTAGAGGATATGGTTATTGTTCTAATGATCAAAACTTGAATGTGTTTCCCCTTACTCTAAAAGGAACAGCCCTTCGATGGTTCATGAGCCTCGGTGGGAATTGTATACAAACTTGGGAAGACATGAAACATGTATTCTTAAAAAGGTACCAAGATTATTGCAAGGTCAATGAAGACATCTTTGAAATGACACAAGGAGAAGAAGAGAGTCTATAGGAATACATAGAATGATTTCAATATAACCTCCAAAGATCCAAACAGAGGAAACTGGGGAAGGAAATATTAAAAACACTTCTACTCAAAGGAATCCAAGCTGAATGTTTAGAAATATTGAATCTAATGGGAACAGGTAATGTATTTCAGTTAGCATATGATGAAATCTATGAGTTATGTAGAAGGTATTCAAGAGGAAACTTCAATACTGGTAAGAATTCTAAGGAATTTTTATCTCTATTTTTGAAATCTGATGCAAAAACAAGAGTTTTACAAGCTGAAATCAATAACTTATTTGAAAATTCTAATGGTGATATAAATGATTCACTAAATTTAGAATTGGTTGTTTTGCAGGATAAGGAAAAGCAGGAGGAAATAAGAGAGGCAAGGGATTTCCCTTTGGATAGTCTTGAAAGTTGTGGTATATGTGACTTGAATCATTCCACAGATCATTATCCCTCCTTACCAAGGATGAAAGAAACATATCAAAAAGATCTAGGAGCTGCAGCCAACTCATTACAATAGTCATGTTAACCATGGCCTACATGTATGGTTCAAAATTATATCCCTCCATTTCCTTACTCTCATACTCAATCATTGAATACTCTTCCACCATGGCAGCTGTTGCAGCCTCAATTTAACTCTTACCTACCTTATCCACAAGGTTGGAATGGCCCATCTTATGATCATATAGCCACTCTCCCTCATGCTGCAACACAAGTTGGTCCTTCAATATCAACTTCACAAATCAATCATCTACATCAGCCACATCTATTTTCTCATCAAACACCTTGGTACCCAACACAATTTCTTGTTTAATCCACCCTCCACCCTAACCATAATAAAGTAGTACAGTATGCTTACAGTGTTGAACTGCAAAATGTTCCTACATTTCTCTCTTGTTCTACCTCACCTACACCGCTGCAAAAAGGTTGTGTGTTGTTGCAGCAAATCCATACGAGGCCTGAACATGTTTTAAATCCAAGTTTTGCAAATGGAGTTTCTTCTAGTCCTCATAAGCAAGCAGAAAAGATCAACAAGACACACGTAATATTTGATGGAGAACAACCATTGAAACCAAAAGCATCATTCACATCATTAGACCTGAAACTATTATGCATTAAGGAAGATCAGTTTACGAAGGAGCTTTACGGTGTAACATCCATGAGCAATCAAGGGAACAAAGACTATATTGAAGCTTGGTTTCAATCTTTCATCGGTCTGCAGCATCATTCCATGCTTCACCAATTCTTGGCACCATCATTTCAAGGGAAGTTGATCTCTCATATCCTAACATTTATAAAGTTATATTTTTCTGTTGGGAGTATGAGCATACTTGAGTCGCTTCTTTGAAAGTGGCTCCATTGGAAATATGCATACACTTGAACAATTTTTATATTTCCAAGTAGAATAGGGTAGGATATAATAATAGAATAAAACCATGTTCTTTTTTTTTTAAGTTTTTATTTTTATTTTTGAATAAGTATGCTCTCTTCTTGCGCCTTGTTGTGATCTGGAAGATCAAAAAGTAGAAAGATAAGGAATGGGTATGAGATGTTTTCATGAATTCTTTGGAATTGTTGACTATTTGAACAAAATGCTTATGTCATTTTTGTCATCAATTTCTCAATTTCAATTTGTCTCTATTTATTACAAATAAAAATAAAAATATCATGAAAACAAAATTACAGTAATTAGGGAAAATGAATGAAGGATCTACAGAAAAATGAGTCAATGATTATGGAACCATTAAAGCTTGAAATTTGGCATGAATTTGTTAAGCTGCAACACCCAGCGGTGACAATGAGATGCAACACCCAGCTGTGACTGATTACTCTCAGCTGCGACAGTGAGCTGCAACACCCAGCTGTGACTGTGCTACAGGTAAAAATTTATGAGTTTGAGATATGTGTGTGTTGCACATCATGATATGTATTTAGTTTTTATTTTCCATAAAAATATACATGCTTTATTTCAACATTATGTCATTTTTTTAAGAGTTGCAGCTGCGGCTGCAACAGACAGTGTAAGTCAATCTAGGTTCTCAATGCTTGAAATTTTTGGTATGGATGTATGTTATATTTAAATTTACATCATTAAAAACATTCACACTTATTTTGATCATTTTTTGGGGGTCAAATTTCATTTATTAAATTTTTGGTGACATTTTGGCTTGAAAATTTTACTAGAACACAGTCGGGACAGTCCATTTTTGGGAGACCAAATGGACTTATTTTTAAAACTTGTTAACATCCCAAGTATCCCTTTGAATCTAGTTTCCAAAACAATTTGAATTTTTACGATTGGGTGTTAAACGAAAATTTTATGGCCAAAATACTAACAGGGTGTCAAGCAGGCAACTTAGGAACAGAGTTGGGACAGTCAATTTTTGTATGCCTTATTGGAAATATATTTAAAACATATTTCATTGGTATATTCCTCTATGAATATAGTTTAAAACTCAATTTGAATCACTCCATTCCAATACCGTATGCAAATTTTATGACCAAAATACTGACTGCCTATCACAAATCTGCGTTCCTAAAACTCTATTTTCTAGACTGTTCATTGTATTATTTGACCCATCAATTCTTGTTGGATTCAAAACCTGTTTCTAATGGAGATACCTACATGAATCTACTTTCATCTTCAATTGGAATCACATCAATCCATTATCAAATGAAAAAGTTAAGCCTAAAACCGTGACTGTTGGTCTAGTCCAGAATTCGAAAAAACACCTTGTCATGCAGGCTGTTACTGAGTGATTTGGAACATCATTACATAGAATTTTAAAAACCTTATTCTAATGGAAATAGACCTATGATTTACTTTCATTTGGCTTTGGAATCACTCAAATTGAACAAGGAACGAAGAATCTATGATCAGAATACCGTTGGTAAGTCTAGATGGACATTACTCCCATGCGGTATAAAATAGATTTTGCTTTGTTCATTTTCTTTTGGATTTTTTTTTTATAAATAATTTCTTGTTGTTTTTTTCAAAAGTGTTGGATGAAGAGAGACCAATCATCTCTCTTCTTCCATCATCTCATGTTTTATTGCAGGCAAGTGCCGGGTTTTTGTAGGTCCTTGGAAGAAGAAGGTCAATACATGCACGAGTGACTCTTGAAGACTTTTTATCAATTTTAAAATGGATTGGGCATATAAAAAAAATGGATAGATTGATGTGCAAATCATACCAATGTTCAATAATTCAAGTCCCATTGCTACATGCCAAGAATCATTTTTAGACACCTGTCATACCAATTGTTGCCGAAAAAAAAACCCCTCAAGAAGCCAATTTCCCTATGGTAGATTCATTCACCCTCCTCATTTCAAAACCCCAAAAATCCATTCATGCCGAAGTCTCATTTTCCACTGCTTATGTAGTCACCATAACCGTTTTATTTCCCATCACTACTACATCATGACTTCACAAATATTTTCCACTTCTGAGTTTCATGTTGGTTCTATTTTTCACTATGATTCTTCACAATCATTTATTTTGTACTCATATTGGATGATGTGGAATTCATTAAGGTCCACCTTCCCATGGTCTTGTCCCATCGACTTTGACACATCATCTGGGATCGAGATTAGATTTTTTATAGTGCCATGATATCTGCATGAATCAATGGCAGATTTCCTTGTTGTTAATCATGGGGATTCATCAATGCCTCTTGATTGACAAATCTTGCAGGTGACTCGACTCCAGCACACCCATTCGTACCTGTCAAGATGCACTAAGGTACTTTAGAGCTCATTGTCATCAAAGGTGAGTTTCTTCACATTGGTTAATGGCATACATTAATGGCTGGTAATCCAATGATTTCTTTCCATGCTCGACTTCAACACATTCATTCGCATGGTAAGAATTGTACCTCGGTTTGTAGCAGTTGAAGATTATGTGATCTAATGGCTTCAACAATGATTTGCAGCATCATTTGTTCAGTGGTTTTGCAATTCCTTTCCATTTTCAGTTCAGCAGTTGATTTTCAGAATAAGAGAAAGAGCTTTCTGCTTCTATGGTAGAATTTATCCTCATCAATTGTCTCAGCAGTTAGTCTTACATGTAACCAGCATAACATCATGGATCAAATTCAGTCTCATCTAGTTTCAGCTCTCATATACATATGTCTCAACATCAGATCGGCCTACATAGCTCCAGCATACACCAGTCCATTCATGTCAACCAAGGCTTCCATGGAGGTAACACCTGAGGTAAAATAGCATGAGTTTTTGATTTATTAAAGATTTAGGGAAATGTCATGAAGAACCACTAAGCATTAGCCATTTCCATTTTCCATATAGCATTTTATGTCCATCCATTCCCATCATTTCCCACTCAATTATAACACTTCATCATTCATGCACATCCACTTCAAATTCCAACCCAACATCTCACCAACCCAACTGACCAAGCATGAAAAAAATGATACCTTATTGTTGTCACACAAGAACCAACAATAGGAAGTCTTACTACTGCCACACAAAAACTAGCAATAAGAAAAGAAGTCTTGCTGCTGCCACACAAGAACCAGCAGTAAGAAAAGAATCATTATTGCTGCCACACAAGAACCAGCAATAAGAAAAGAAGTCTTGTTGCTGCCACACAAGAACCTACAACAAAAGAAGCCTACGCTACCATACAACAGAGGATGCATTTCAAAGGTATGTGTTTCTTGGTTCACCTAATATATAAATCGGTTCAAAAGCATGGATGTTGTGGCTGAAGGAGAATATAGGGGGCTTAGTTGCAAGTTATATGAATGGCTCTTCTATCAAAAACCACATATTATCATTTCCAGTATGTACAAGATAGAAGGAAAGTTTGATAGCAACAATAATATCAAGTCTTATTACTGTAAATGTGAGGAATGGAAATCACAACATGGTATGCTTGGTTACTTCTACCTCTACTAGAAGCATACTTTTTCAGCAATCATTTTTTTATGGGACTGTATATGAGATTTCGAAGGTAGATTATAACCAACATTCCTATAGCAGTGCATACCAGCGTTATCTTATACATTCAAGGCAGGGGAATGATAACATTTATGACTGGTTCTAATCTTTTATGGGCATATTTCAAAGTCAATAATTACAGCAGTACTCCAACACATCTTTAACAGTATTGTGTTGTAGGCAGAAGATAAGACAATTTTATGAAATTCTTTTCTTCACATGAAGATTGGAGGGCTACAAAACTCATTGGAATTTCCATATTTTGTCTTGGGACAACCACATCTTTGCTACTTCATCTTAATTACATGATAAAATTGGCATTTTGATACCATGAGCTGATTTGAATTAGGTTTGGTGCTATCACAAAGTTATATGCATGAGTTTTGTTGAGTGATTGAGAGCCATATAAATTTGCCATATCTACATTTATGTAGCAACATTCTAAACAGATCTATGCTATATTCTTCTCCATGGAGCAATGGGCCAGTTGTTATAAGTGAAATGTTTGTGAAAATTTGAGAATCATTGAATGCTACATATGTTAAGTTTGGGGGAGATGGCTACTTTCCAACTAAGATAACAACTCCCGATTTCCATGAGGACATGAAAAATTATTCAGTTTGGGGGAGGAGCTACTATGCTTGTTGGTTTTCCATTCACATTCTTATTTCTCATGCATATTATTCCTCACATAAAATGTCGAATTTGAATTGAGCATATCTCACAAACCATGAATTGGATCCTCATGAAATTTGGACAGGGAATGCATAACATTATGAAGAACAACCGTGGCAAGTTTTAGCTCAATCCAGTGCACAATTTTTGAGAAAATGACCATCATCACCTACAGCCATTTCACATTTTTCTCAAAATCCGTGATGTGGGTTTGTCTATTTTTTTGGTGTGGAGATGCATTATAATGGTAGTTACTTGTTTACAAAATTTCAACCCAACCCAGTTTTTATTTTTTGAAATATTGGTTCAGGAAGTTAAGCTGTAACACATTTTTATTCATGTTCAAAAGTGCAGAAATTGAAATGGGCATATCCTTCAATTGGTAAATTATATTCTCATTATTTTTGGACAAGAAGTGCATAATACCAAGATGAACAAATTTGGCAAGTTTAAGCTCAATCCAGTGCACGGTTTTCGAGAAAATGGTCATAATCACCTACAGCCAATTTGCATTTTTCTTGAAATCCGTGATGTGGGTTTGTCTAATATTTGGCGTGGAGATGCATTAGAATGGTAGTTACTTTCTTACAAAATTTCAACCCAACCTAGTTTTTCATTTGGGAGAAAATGACTTTAGAAGTTTTTCATTCAAAAGGCTGCAACACCATAAAATATTGCCATTTCTCGTTTTCCGTCAGCTGCGAGTCCGTTTCCCGTTCCATCAGTTACGAGTCCGTTTCCCATTCCGTCAGCTGCGAGTCCATTTTCTGTCAACTACGAGTCCATTTTTCGTCAGCTGCGAGTCCATTTTCCGTCAGCTGCAAGTCCATTTTTCGTCAGCTGCAAGTCCATTTTCCGTCAGCTGCGAGTCCGTTTTTTGTCAACTGCGAGTACGTTTTCCGTTAGCTGCGAGCTGCGAGTCCGTTTTTCGTCAGCTACGAGTCCGTCAAATTCGTCGCTAAATTTAGCGTTGTTCCACCAAAATCTTCGCTAAAACCTTCGCCAAATTCTCTGCTAAAATAAGCTGTGACTCCGCCAAATTCGTCGCTAAATTTAGCACTATTCCGCCAAAATATTCGCTAAAACCTTTGCCAAATTCTTTGCTAAAATAAGCTGTGACTCCGCCAAATTCACCGCTAAATTTAGCACTATTTTGCCAAAATATTCGCTAAAACCTTCGTCAAATTCTCTGCTAAAATAAGTTGTGACTCCGCCAAATTTCTACTAAAAGAGCTACGAATCCGCCAAATTTTCTGCTAAATCCTCCGCTAAGTGACTCTGTCAATTTCTATTAAACCCTCCATTTCTTCTAGCTACAGCTATGTGAATAGTAAAATGAAGGAACAAGTGAATGAGTTTTTCAAGTTGGATGCTACACAGGTATTGGGTTGCATGAGGACATGCAACAAGTTTAGTTTGGGGGAGATGTTAGGCCCTGGAATTGTCCATTTTTTCATCACTTATCAAGATATCTTTCATCCATTTTCATACCATTATTGCCCATTTATCATTCCATCTTCCATCTATTTGTTGTAGCTGTGCGTAAAACAACATGCTACTTTCATTGATGTTTTAAGTGGTTAATGATAATTATTTTCCTTTATCTTTGATGAATTAAAGACTATTATGCATAATTTTACTAATGATGGTTTGTGGAATGATTTGTCACGTATAGGATGCTCATAGCCAGCTGTTACAACCTTAACCGAAAATGCATGCCACATAAGAACACCTTGATTCGCATCCTGATTTGCGGGCAGATGGAAATGAATCTCAAAAATCCAAGACATGGGTTTTGTGCATAACGTCCTCATTTACCTGAATCACGAGGAAATTGCCAAACAAATCTACGGTTTGCAATATGTTGGTGGTTCTTCGAGAGGGTATTTTCCAGATTTGGTGTTGCGGTCGGTTCCAAAGTTGCCAGCAGTTACGACCATGTTTTAGCTACTACAGATCACAAGTTGGGGGTTCATTTCTTCATTTCCATGAGATAATTTTATGTATAAATATGTAATCAATCTCATTGAGAAGGGAGGATAGGGGATGATAAGAGATGGATGATAAGAGATGCAGGATAGGAGAAAACACAATGTTATGATGTACGATTTGATCCAGATCCATTGTAATACTTTCATTCTAATAATACATGCTGGCAGTTTCTTAATTCTGGAGTTGTAGACTTTTATTGTGGAGATCCAGCTCTGCTTAGTGGAGGAAGGGCCCTCTTCCCTGAGCAGATGCCAGTAGTGTTGATTGTAGATGTGTTATTGTTTATATTTGCTTATTATTTCGTTCATGCTTTCATTCATTAAGCTTATCGTAGTTGTATGCTTTCATTCATTAGATTTGTCATAATCGTTGTGTTGATAATTCATTTGATAATTCATTTGGTAGAGCAAACGCTGGTAGTGTTGATTGTAGGTGTTTTATTTTGTAGATCTGTTATTTATTAATTCATGCTTTCATTCAGTAGATTTATCATAGTTGTTTTATTATTCAGTTCATGTTTTTATTAATTAGATTTATCATAGTGTTATTCTGTTAATTCATTTTGATAGATCGTTGGCCAACACAACACTTCTTTTATATTTATGCAATTAGATATTCTTTCATGATAATTGATTTTGTTCAAGTGCGATTAGATTTACAGTGCGATTTTATGAATAGGCTTAGGTTTGATTTCTTTTCAAGCAGGTGTGATCTAGTTTACAAATAGTTCCGATCGCATACCAATAGATCAACAGTGGCAGGTAGAAATTGTGCTTGCATAGATCTTGCACGATAACTTTGAAATAAAAGACTTCCTCGGGTTGATAATTTATGTTTAGCACTCTACATGTTAAGTTTTAATTAACTGGCATATAGTGGGCACAACAGAACTTTCCTTTTCTTCCTTTTCTCTCCAATACTTCTTTTGTTTGGTGTTCTGAGATTTGATTGCAACAATATTCCTTCTAGGATTCTTCAGTTTACAGTCACTTTCCATATGTCCATGGTTATTACACTTATAACATTCTATGTCATATTTTTGGAGTAGTGTAACTGATATTCTTATTTCCCTTCGACTTATTGCTTGATGACTTCTTTTTGTATTCAGAAACCTTTCTTTCAGTTCTGCAATTTAAGGATTTACTACCAAAATTATTACAAGAAAAGAAATGACCTAAAAAGATCTGTAGATATCTATTTGGTCTCTTGGGTGCTATATTATTTCTATTTTTATCTTGAGAAATTAAGGTTGATTTCTTGCTTCCTTCCTTTTTAGCTGGAGTCTTTAGTACTTCAACATATCTTTTCTTACTTCCTTCTTGATTGGTGATAGGATAAATCTCTAGCTTCTTCTCTTTAAAAAAACCCAAACCAAACCTATCACTTGATGGTATTTGGCTACTCATAATGTCATCTAGAACCCTTGAGCTATTCTCAAATTTTGATTTGATAGAACCTTCATCAAGCTTTCTCTTCAATTGTATGATTTCTTCTGCAAGATTTTTAGACTCATGTATTATTCTTTTGAGCTGTAGGTTTAGGTCTTCCTCAACCTTTTTGGCACCTAAAAGTTGAGCTTCCAACTGATTGATGATAATATTTGATTGTCTGCTCTTTTTCCGACACTTCTCAACTTATTCAAGGGCGCTAACAAGTTCATCTCTTAGGTCTACTTCTCCTTCCTCATCTGAGTCACTATTTGAGGCTTGAGCATCTAGGCCCATAAACAAAACTTCAGTTTCTTCAACTTCATTTCCATCTGAATCTTCACTGTCTTCCATGGTGTAAACAATTTTCTTTTTCCCATAGGGTCTTTTCTTGTTCCCTGGTTTACCCTGTTTGAACTTCAAAGTTTCATTTTCTTCATTCTCATCTTGTTTAGTGTAGGTTCATTGAGAGGCAAAATGTCCAATCCTTCCACAGTTAAAACACTTTAAAGATAACTTTCCCTTGTATTTTCCAGTCCCTCTCTCAAGTTTATTAATGAAAAGAGATTCCTCATCATTTGGGTTTTCTGATTAATTGTTTAAGGAGGCTTTAAAAGCTGCTTCTTTTCTTGAAGATCCATTTTGTCTTGTTCTCATCTCATAGGCAGTGAGAATTCCATGTAACTCATCCATTGTTACCTTTTTAAGATCATCTCGCTCTTCTAAGGTAGATACCTTTGGGTCATATCTCATTTTTAATGTTCTTAGTACCTTGCTTACCACTTCCTTTTCTTTTAATTTTCCTCCAAGCCCTCTGATTGCATTAAGAACTTCATATACACGAAGAAGGTATTCACCAATATTCACTTCTTCTTTCATTTTAAGACTTTCAATTTGACCTTTATATGTTTGAATTTTAGATTCTTTGACCTTAGACTCTCCTTCATAGGTAACTTTCAATTTGTCCCAATTTTATTTGGCAGATGTGCATTGCATAACTTTAGTAAATACCAAGTTTGTTAAACCACTTAAGATTGCGTTTAGGGCTTTGGCATTACCTTCATATTCATCTAGTTCAACTGTGTCTGTAGGGTATAGGTTTCCTATTTTAAGATCCTTTTCTATTGCTTCCCAAACCTTCCATCCCAAGTACATCATATGACACCTCATTCTTACACTCTAGTAAGCATAATTTTCTTCGGTAAATAGTGGAGGTTTGTTATTGTCCAATCCTTCATGTTGATCCATTGTTATTTTTATATGAGATCTTCCTTCCAGTGGTTAAGATGTTGTGAAGGAACCTCGCTCTAATACCAATTTTTGGTATATCCCACAATACTGAGAGGGGGGGTGAATCAGTATTGTCTGTTTTTCTTTAAAATACACAAAAATAAACAATTAAGACACATATTTTATCGTCGAAACCTCAAAAATCAAACAACCAACACAAACTCATTAATAAGATGAATTTACAAAATTGTTTATCTACTACTACAGAAAGGATCTAAACACACCCTAGGTTTTGCATGCAACTACAGAAAGAGATGCTACAACACCCCTATGGTTTTCTATATGCTTCAACAGACAAGGATGCTACGACACCCTGTTCTCCAGCT
Source organism: Pseudotsuga menziesii (assembly GCA_001517045.1). NCBI lineage: Eukaryota > Viridiplantae > Streptophyta > Pinopsida > Pinales > Pinaceae > Pseudotsuga > Pseudotsuga menziesii. The sequence goes on along the minus strand of LPNX010672105.1, from coordinate 47,336 downwards.
ACGACTGGAAGGAGGATTCAACCCCCTGTAGACCTTCCCTAGCACTACCCTACCACTCTGTACTAATTTTATCAGTATTTTGGAACAGTTTGTAAACTATTCACTTTGAACTCTATCAAGCTCAATAACAGAGACCATAATTCTTTACACATTTATTCAATAAATACTCTTTACCTATTTCCTATCAACGCATCTCTCCATAGCTGCGCTCTTCCTCTTTGGATCGTGACTATTTACTTACATTCACAACTATTCATCATCTGCTCGTTCAAACGTCACATCATTTAATCCTTAATTTTTAGCAAAAGCAATGTCTCGTTCTTCCCACATATCAGAGTCCACTTCCTCAGCCCTGTTTATCGTTTTCTGGGGATTTCGTAATCTTCTTCTCTAGATATAATATGGAAAGTTGATATTATGCCTGAATCTCTCCAGACCGTTGATCTAGTATATAGATTTCCCTTTTGAAATCATATTTCTGCACCAATTTTTCTACTTCAACGTTTCCCCACCATTGATCTTCATCGGTCTTCTCCATGAGTGTCAATCTCCAGATTGCGGGATGCAGAAATGTAACATTTCCTCAAATTGTATCTTGAATTTTCGCAAGCTTCTTTCCGCAAACTCATTTCTGCAAGCTTCTTTCCATAATATTTCTTCCGCACCATCAATCTCTTGCGGAGTCTTTCCTGACCTTCGATCTTCCGGATTGTGGGTTTCTAGTTCATAAAATATTTACACATTAATTCTACAATTCTCTTTCTGCATTTTTCTTCTGCACCGTCGATCTCTTTTAGCGGAACTAATATCAGTCATCTGATCTTGATATTTTGCGGAACTTTGTATTTTACACTTAACTGTCGGAATTAATCCTTAATCGTTGAATCTAGTGCGGGATTAATATAAGTCATTCGATCTTGATTGTTGCAGAACTTCATCCTTCCGCCTATATTTTTTGGAACTGATCCTGAGCCACTGGATATATGGTGGGACTAACCTTTGTTGTCCAATCTTAATCCTTTGCGGAACTTTATCACTTCGCCAATGTTTAACCTCTACTCTAGTTCATTCAACAAGAACATTGTGATCCGTCGATTTACTTGGATGATCGATCTCAGTCGTTCAACTTGCTATAATGTTATTCATTTGTCATTCAATCATTTAACCTACAACAGCTTTGTTATTATGCTGATTTAAGCATGCCACCATATATTTGACTTTCGTTAACAGTTTTGACTTCAATGACAACCATTTCACTCAACAAGAACAAACCATGTAATTATAGATCGTTTGTCTTCTTCAATTGTTAAATGTGATAGAACGTCAGTCAATGGACACTTCCCTTCGAATCCATAATATTATTCTCTCCATCATCTTTGTGTTTCTCTATTAGAAGAAAACATCCACAAGCTGAAAATCATGGCCGCGTTATAATTAGATGATTTGATCATCGAGATATTACTTTAGTGGGACATGGGACACTTTCGATGGGACATAGAGGGAATAATTATTAGTAAATAGAACTACAAATCAGTATTGGCTTGTTATGAACAACACCAACCAACCTGCATCACTGTCAGGTTTCTATAACTACCATATATAAACTACCATGACATGTGTATCGAAACTAAGGATTGGCTAATCTTTTCTCCTTTATTTAGTAGATGTTTACTTGACCATGCATACACTGCACATACTGATGTGTATAATGAAAAGATCCGCACGAGATCTTTTTAGCAACTGTTTTCAGTCCTATGTTGTTGTTGTCACTTCCATTCTTCTAGGAGGATAATGATTTCAAATGGACTATCAAACAATTATTATGGTTACATGCTCCAATAATTATATACAGTGATAAAGTTATTATATTTAAATGATTTATGTACTATATATTTTCACGTTTTTTAAACTTTTATTTTGACTGAGGTTTTTTGTCACTGTATATATAGTTAAAGATGTCAGCTGAAATTATTTTGTCATCTGAACACCATATCGACCTTCTTCTCAATGGAATAAAAGTTGTCGAAGGTATAAGATTTCCGAATAGAAAGAAGTTGTACAATAGTGAAGTCAAACATGGTAAATGGAACTAGATTTTTAAATGGAGATATTCCATTGCTGCATACATCACTTGGTGCAGACAACTTATCAGAATCAAAGGATTCATATATTGAATGGTATCCATCATATATGATTAGCCATGTAGACCATTCTCTACGAGCTGAAGGGTTAACTGAGAGACCTCCTCTGGATTCCTACATTATTAAGGATAATGATATTTCTTGTAAGTCTAAGTTTTATTTTCTTCTTAAAAAAGTTAAATTGTTACATAGATGTTCAGATCATGGAAATTGAATTTCCATAGGGTTAGTGACAAATGTAGATGAGAAAAAACATGGTTAAAGGAGAATGTATGGGATGTTTTTCATTCGGTACGATGGTGAAGGAGTTGTTGTTTCCTTGCAAGCTTTGTTTGTTGGATCTACACACTTGCATCCTTGTATCTTGTCCAATAAAACGATAGTCAATTTCAATATAGGATTATTTCTATATGTAAACATGGAAAAGAAATTTGAATTTTCAAATACAAGGAGAAACCAAAATCACAATATTAAGTTAGTGGGAGTAAAGGTAAAATTAGTTCATTTTTGTTCTTCACAACCTTGTTATGTAGCCAAGGGGGGTGATTTCAAATGTTTTGAAAGGAGACTTGGTACAATTTGTACCATTGGATGGTAATGAATTTGGAGTTTTAATTCAGGAGGTATTCATACAATGTGATAAATGTTGCTTATCAAAAGTCTCTCTCTGAAGATGGCCTGTAAACTGCATGCTTGACCTTAATGGTGCTTTGTTATGTTAGGGTACTCCCAAAGGACTGAACACCAAGAGTAACCACTTTACAAAAATGAATCACAGATCAATACACCAATGTTTGTCACGTGGTTAAAACCCTTGAGAGGGAAATAGTCCACTGCCCCAGCCAAATAGCTACATGGAGCAATTTATTATGCAAAAGAAAGAAAGTTACATGAGCTTCTCATAATCGATCAACTAGCCAAGGACCCTCTATGCTCTTTAAATAGAGATCATAGACCAATCGGGTGTTAAGCCATGGATCAATGGTAGGTATGATCTAAGAGAAGTTGAACCGTCGAATCACTCTATGTCTAGAACATATCGTGACCATCAGATTAGAATATTTACAAATTCATACTAATGCATACTAAAGAAACACACTTTTACCTAACGGATATATTACACAAGTTGATCTTAACTAACTCCTAAATGTCTAAATATCCTAACATCCCCCCTTAAGAACAACTTGGGATAGGATTGAAGGATTTACAAAAGTGACACTATTAGGAGAAGGAAGGAGGCATTAGAGCCTATCCCCCCTTAAGGACACATTCCTAAACTCCTAACATAGACCGAAGTTTAGAAAAATTTGCTTCTGTAAGAGACTTGGTGAAGATGTCTGCAACTTGATAATCTCTAGGGCAATAGAGCACTTCATTAACATAATCATGAACAAGATTTCTGATGAAGTGCATGTGTAGCTCAATGTGTTTGTTGCGCTGATGTAGAACTAGATCTTTGGCAAGCTTGATGGCACTTTGATTGTCGCACCAAAGTGGAGTAGGTTGTTGCTACTCGAATCCAAACTCTTAAAGGATCTGTCGAAGCCATAAAGCTTCTTGACTAGCATTAACTGCGGCTCGATATTCTGCTTCTACTAAAGAAAGAGAAAGAGCTTGTTGTTTCTTACAAGCCCAAGTGACAGGTCCAGATCCCAGACTGAAAACATAACCTGCAGTAAACTTTCGATCATCAGGATCGTCGGCCCAATCTGAATCAGTGAAACCAACCAACAAAGGTTTCCCCCCTGTACTGTAATGAATACCAAACTGAATTGTACCTCGAATATATCGAAGTATTCTTTTTGCTGCTTTCCAGTGACTTTCATGAGGAGTTTGCATATAATGGGCAACACAACCAACAGTAAAGGAAAGGTCAGGACGGGAATGAGTCAAGTAAAAAAGATTACCAACAAGCTGATGATACAAGGTGGCATCTACTTCAGGGGAAGTACAAGTGGTAGAAATTTTGACTCCAGACTGGAAGGGAGAAGGGGCTGGTTTACAATCTTCCATGTGGAAGTGACGAAGAAGGTCACAAGCATACTTAGACTGGAAAAGAAAGATTCCTTCTTTGGTTTGCAAGACTTGGAGACCAAGAAAATAATGCAAATGTCCTAAGTCTGACATTTCAAAATTTTGCTTAAGACTGGATTTCACATGGGTTATAAGTTTAAGGTCACTATCTGTAAGGATAAGATCATCAACATAAAGAAAAAGTATGATGAGATGCTTTCCTACTTTCTTGGTATAGACATTGGGGTTAGAATGGCATCTAGAAAAACTAGTGTCAAGGAGAAAGCTATCCATTTTGGCATACCAAGCTCTAGGAGATTGCTTAAGGCCATATAAGGATTTCTTAAGGAGACAAACAAGGCTAGAGTTATTCTGAACATATCCAAGAGGTTGTTCCATGTAAATTTTCTCATGTAAATCACCATGTAAGAAGGCAGACTTGACATCCATTTGATGGACTTTCTAGTTATGTAACGCTGCAAGGGAAAGAACAAGGCGGATGGAGTTCATTTTTGCTACAGGGGAAAAGGTTTCATTGTAGTCAATCCCTTGAACTTGGGAAAAACCTTTGGCATCTAACATTTCCTTAAGTCTTTCAACACTTCCATCTGATGCATACTTAGTTCTATAGACCCATTTACATCTGACAAGTTTTCTTCGTTTTAGAAGAGGAACAAGATCCCAAGTATCGTTCACCATTAAGGAACAATATTCTTCATCCATAGCTACATCCCAATTCGGATTTCCTGAAGCTTCTGCAAAATTTTATGGATCATGATTCTCGAAAACTTGAGCCAAAAGAGAAGAGGCTCACTGAAACTGAGAGCGTGTTTGACGTTGATCTCTAGGATCGTCGACAAGATCACCAGCTGCTTCACATGTTGAACAGACCCATCGAGGAAGTATTGGTGTTGGTGCAATTTGAGGAACATGAGCAGGCGGAGGTGGATTTTCATCCTCACTTTCATCATCAGAAATTGGAGTTGGAAACACGTCAAGGAAGTTGGAAGAAGAATAAGAAGGCACAATCGCCGAATCAGGCTCGCAAGCCAAAGATGGCACACCCACCAAGTTAGGCTCATAGGCCAAGATATTTTCATCAAATTTAACATCTCTTCTAATGATTATATCATGTGAATGGGGTTGAAGAAGTCTATAGCCTTTTACATCTTCAGAATATCCAACAAATATGCACTTTTCACTTTTAGGCTGCAATGTTTTCCGTTTTTCATCCGGAATGTAAGCCCATGCTTCACAACCAAACACACGAAAGTGACTTACATCTGGTTTAATTTTAGTCCATGCTTCTTCCGGCGTTATACCTGTAAAACTTTAATGGGTGTGTAATTAACTATGTAATTTGCACAATTTATGGCCTCAGCCCAATATTGAAGACTTAGTCCCTTAGATTGGATCATACACCATTTTGTTGTGGTGTATATGGAACAGTGTGTTGTTGTTGGATTCCTTGTTCAGTACAAAAAGTAGTGAACTTGTTGTTAACATATTCTCCTCCATTGTCAGATCTTAACTTAATAATTTGATGACCAGATTGTTTTTCAACAAGGGCCTTGCAAGCCAAGAACATGTTAAATACTTTGCTCTTAAGTTTTAGGAAGTAAACCCAAGTGCGTCTGGAGTAGTCATCAATGAAAGTTAAGAAATATTTGAAACCAGAAAAAGAAGCAGATGGAAGAGGGCCACACAAGTCACTATGCGCAAGCTCCAAGGGAACCGAGGCGTGCCAAGAGGCACGTTTGTCAAAACTATCCCGATGATGTTTTTCGAGTACACAACGAGAACAAACACCATCCTTGCAAGATACCAGCGGAATACCAGTCACCATATTGTCTTTACATAGTTGTTGCAATGAGCGATAATTTAAGTGACCAAATCGCTCATGCCAAAGTTTGCAGAAGTTATCACTATGAGCAACAAAAACTGAAGGAAAAGGTGATGACCCAAAGTTGTTAAATTTGTACAACCTACTAATATCATCAACAGTTCCAGTAGCAAGGATATTTTGAGGATTTTTAAAATCCTTGATTACAACTTGGTGAGGTGTAAACGTCACAGTTTTACCTTCACCTGAATGAGTAATTTGATAGACTAATAACAAATTGCAGGAAATTTTTGGAACACATATTACATCATTGAAATGACCATTTTCTACTGGAACTGTTCCAGATCCTGCAACACTTAGAGATCTATCATCACCAACAAATATTTGTTTGGTGTTATATTCATGCATAGTAGAAAACATGGCTTTATCCTTAACCATATGATAAGATGCTCCCGAATCAATGAGCCATTCAATTGAAGTAAAAGAAGAAGATGCAGTATAAGAGTAACCAGAAGCACAAAGTGCATGTCTATGAGAGTTAGATTCTGAAGACGAATCTAAGATGATGTGGTGCTTCTTCATTGTTGCTTCCAAGGCTGCCATCTTCTTAAAACACTTAGATTCATCATGATTATCTTTCCCACAAAAATTGCAATGACGCTCAGTCTTCTTTCCTTTTTGCTTGGATCCTTTATCATTTTTTAAAGAAGGAGCTGACTGAGAGGGTTTAGGACCCTTGTTGTTTGGCTTATTATTGCGAAAATTCTGTTTCTTGGGAGGCTTGGACTTTTCTTTCTATTGGGACAATAAAGCTTTCTCAAATGTATCTGCATTGTTAATTATTCCAAAATGAACGAGCTTATCTTGCTCTCTAATTAAGGAATCACAAAAAGATTCAAGACTAGGCTCTTGATAGCTAGCTGCAGTCAAGGATTCTTTCATGGAGTAGAATGTAGATACAAAAACAGAATATGCAGGTCCAAGTTTGGAAAGAATATGATAAATACATTATTTGTCTTTTTTCTTAATCTTGGATTCTGCACATAATAGTCTAAGAGTTTTATACTTATATAAATAGTCTTGAATGCATGAAAAATCATTTGGATTCAAGAAAATCAACTCATTCTCAAGTTGATGACCTCGAATTTCATTGTGTTTACCAAACACAGATTCCAATTTTTCCCAAGCTTTATCAATTCATCAATTTCAAATATGTGGAAATGCAAATCAATAGAGATTGACATCCCAATCAATCCACGAGATTCATCACATATATTTGCCCATTTAACTTTCTTATCATCATCAGTGGGTTCTATTTCTTTCCCCGAGGTTATCCTGAAAAGTCCCCTACTTCGTAGAACATCTTCCATATGAGATTTCCATGAGAAATAGTTAGAACTTGTAAGTATAATATCACAAGGATTGGCCATACTATAAAATAATGGCTGAAAGAATAGAAAATAACTATCTGGATGCAAAGAGCTCGAAAAAATATGCGGTTTAAAAAAAAACGGCACTAAAAACTGATTCTAAATAATGAAGTTATGCTTGATCAAAGAAAATGTTGAAGATGTCCCCAATAGTGACGTGGCAGATATTAACTTGACCAACCAAAAAAAAGAAGCCCCCTCTTCCCAAGATCAACCTTTGACAATCACTTTTACAATAAATTTGCTTTGAAGTGAATCACTTTTGTAGCATAAATGATGTTCAATTTTACAATAATGTGACTTTTAAATAATACGGCAATAAATTAAAGACTTAAGTGACTCACTTTTATTTTATTTTATTTATGTGAGATACACTTTTACAATAAATTAACTTGAAAATAGAAATTGCATGCACTAAAAAGTAGCTTGATAAGACTTGAACTGAAGACTTATCAAGGAGCAAAGCAACTTTGGACCAAGTGAGCTAAGTTTAAAAGGTACGTAAAAGTATGGAAAGAGGAAAGGGGCTTTTTTTTTTTTACTCTTCTCTCTCCTTCTCTGTGCTTGCCTTTTTCTCCTGCAAATCACAAAAAAAACGAAAAACAAAAAAAAAACAAAAAATTTCCACACAATGGGGTTAGATCTTGGTTAGCTTACCCGGAAAGTCTACGTTTTCAAGTTTTCTCGTTGTTTCTGATTTGCCGTGATCATACAAGGTGCACGGCAAAGAGCATACGTAGCCGAGAAGACAAGAAAAAAAGCTTTCCCTCACTGTTTCTGATTCACTGCGATCGCGCAAGGTGCACAGCAAAGAGAATACGCAGCCATGGAAATCAACAGTTTGAGACTAAAACAAAAAAGATCTAATAATAAGACTGATAAAATATGAGAGACTTAAAAATAAATAAAACAAATCCGTCACTGTAACTTTATACCTTCAAATTTGCCGAAATGGGTGTTTCTGGAACAAACGAAAATGGTTTTCGGTGAAACAAAAACTGTTTCCAAATGGAAACAGCACTCCGGACACAATGGAACAACCCCCATAGCCCAAAAATGCATAGAAAATCCAAAACCAAAAACACTTTCAAAGTTTCAGCAACACCGGTTCTAGAACTTGATCAAAACAGAAAGTGGCTCTTCATAAAAGCTCTGATACCATGTTAGGGTACTCCCAAAGGACCGAACACCAAGAGCAACCACTTTACATAAATGAATCACAGATCAATACACCAATGTTTTTCACGTGGTTAAAACCCTCGAGAGGAAACAGTCCATGGCCCCAGCCAAATAGCTACTTGGAGCAATTTATTATGCAAAAGAAAGAAAGTTACATGAGCTTCTCATAATCAATCAACTAGCCAAGGACCCTCTATGCTCTTTAAATAGAGATCATAGACCAATCAAGTGTTAAGCCACGGATCAATGGTAGGTATGATCTAAGAGAAGTTGAACCGTCGAATCACTCTATGTCTAGAACATATCATGACCGTCGGATTAGAATATTTACAAATGCATAGTAATGCATACTAAAGAAACACACTTTTACCTAACGGATATATTACACAAGTTGATCTTAACTAACTCCTAAGTGTCTAAATATCCTAACATGTTAAATGTGATATTAAAAAAAATACAAATGAACCTATTTTCAAGTTTTGGAAAAACAATCAAAGTTTGTCCTCTTCAAATGGTATATCCACCTTTGGATGACGAGGCCTTTGTCCCTAAAAAAATTGTTACAACAAGGCCATACAATTCTATGAAACGCCAAACTAGGAAGCAATTGTTTGAAAGGAAGATGACTAACATCTTTGATGAAACACTTGATGAATGTGGGTTCTCTATTCATTTCTAGAGAAGGGTTTAAAGCTATATAAATTGGCATCTTATGAATGAAAATTTAAAAAGAGAAGTTGTATTGCATTCTTTGTCATTGAACGCTCTTATTTCCATACATGGAGAGAAAAGGAAGAGAAGTATCTTTACAATGAGATTTGGAACTCTATATGTCTATCAAATTGTATGGTATAAATGTTATGGAATAAAAAGAATCACATTCTACAATTATAAAAAATCATTTATAAATGGTGATTTGAGGACTGTGAATGCGAATAGTGGATTGCAAAAGTCTAGATCGAATACAATTGCAATATGTGCATGTGTAAATTAGATTGTGGAACACAATTCAAACAAGTCTCCAAATCTAACTCCATCTATATGTAAAGATGGGATAAGGGCTCCTTTACGCTTATTTCTATCTAATTTTTCCCAGGGATTACTCCTTAAGATGGCTAATGAAGAAATCCAAAGGACTTGTCTTCCTCCATTATCCCAATCTAGTTTTAGAAAATTAATGGGCAATATTTTTCTAATGTTGAAATCACAAATAATAACTTCTTTGCACTATGCAATGAATGTATTTCACTCATCAACAAACTTAGGGACACCATTTATATAGGGAAGTGGAGCGGTTGCAATCAATCCAAATATCTCATAATCAGTATATCACAAGTTGTCAGCAGGTGTACTAAGCGAAGATATTATGTTCATAAAAGAATCCAAACACATACCTCAGTATTGTGCATGATAATATGGATAAGTCTAATACTTCTATACCAAGGGTTAGTAAGATGACAAATTCTCTTAGTAATGTCATTAATCTTCCCATTTCTTTGACCAATATGCTTACCCATGGACACCAGAGTGGGGGATATGGTCACTTTAGTCTTTCCATTCTAGAAGGAGGTTCAAATTTCAGAGTGAATTCATTGTCGAAGTGTCTAAGGGATCTTGAAAGATCAGCATTGAATCGATATGGGTATTTGTGTTACAAAACTGGAACATCAAAACACCCTTTGCATGATGCCTTATTACAAATTAATTCTTATGAAAAATCTTTGATCTATAGGAAGGATGAGATGCATGCACATGATCAAAGTATTGGTAATACAAACTTCTACATTTCAAATAAATAATCACCACTAGTATTATTGTTGCAAAAGGATAATTGTGTTGGTGATAACAAAAATTGCTATGTGTTTTCATGTTTATCTCTTTTAACAACAAGGAAGGTGTTTGAAATTGTTGAAGTTGGTTTCCTTCTTGTGGGACACACAAATGAAGGCCTAATTGGAACATATGGGAGGTTATTAGCTAAGCTAAGGAAAAATACATATTTTCACTATCAGAGATGATGGAAAATTATGGGACTTGTGAGGAGCACAAATCATATATTCCTTATTTACTTGATCCCTATTTTGACTTTAAGAGTTTTGTGGAACCATTCCTTCTGGATGGTATCTCAAAGATAGTCAATATCAAAGCATGTCAGTTCTTCAAGTTTCAAATCATTGATGGAGGGGCTATTATGCAATATAAAGTGTTCATACGGGATGAAACCTGGTCACCTCCTATCGATATTTTGAATTTTCATGAGGGATGGCAGTGCAAACCTTCCAATGGGGAAACCTCAATTATTAAACCTATAAGAAATGAAACCTAATGATATGGATGAAATGAAAAAAGGTTTGGAATCCAAAAATAGATTATTGGAAAATATATATATAATGCTTTCCACATGCCATTTCAGAGCTTTGACCACTCAAAACTCATTTCTAGCCATCCACACTACATGATATAAAAGACAAAGGCCCTACAATGTCATCATATGAATTTATGGAAGCATAATTGAGGGAGAATGTCCTCACTATTGATTATTTCTATTTTGGACCTATATCTAACAAGCCGAGAGATGTATTCTATCCAAAGGATGATGTTGTACAAGGGAACATTTTCATAGTACGATCACCGAATAGAGACTATGCAATATGGTTTGGTGGGGAAGTTGGAAGTGGTTACTTGGATCTAGATGCTGTTATTGAGACTTAAAAAGTAGAGGTTCAATGGTGGAATCCAACTGGAACATCAACAAACCTAAAATATTTGTATAGTAAGTGCTTAGATAAAAAGAAACAATGGGTTGTTTTCTCATAGGAAAATATGTCCATTGATGTTAATATAATGATATGGGCATGGTCACCAAGGGTAGGATTGACAGGAGAGAACATAAAAATCACTAATAAAGGCCTTGCAATAGTTAAGGAAAAACAATATATATATATATATATATATATATATATATGGAGCATGATGTTCAGTAAGAACGATGTAAGGGAATTGTTTTCTCATTGTTGTTTTTCCCATACCTTTAGGGAAAACAATGCCCTTGTCGATCGACTCTCTAGAAAGGTTGTAGTCATTGTAGAAGGTAATATTTTCTTTGAAAAATATGAAGGCAACTATTTTGTTGATGAAGGACACTTGAATTCTTATTACGATATACTATACTATCTTTCTCTTATTGGTTCTAGTTTGGGTCTAGTCTTTTTCGCTAGAGATAGTATGGACACAACTTTTTTCTTTTTGTAAAGAAAGTCTCGATGGTTATGGGCTAGTTTAGTTAGTTCAAAAATTGTATTAAGGTTGGCATTACTTGAGATTTCCACCTATGTATTTGGGTCTATGTTGATTTTTTAGGCCTTCTCTATATACTAATGCTTAAGAATGTGCTCCTCTTATGTGCAGATATGTTTTTTGTTGCTCTTTCTATATCTATTTTGACTCAAATGTGTATGATCAGATGGTCTCGATATGGAAGATTTTTATACTTTTGTACTTATAACGTTGATTCTCCTTAATATCAAGTTATTTATTTTTTCTTATGAAAAAAAAAGATCTTGATGAATGAGGCTTTCATTGATTAACGATGTCTTGAATATTCAATGAAAGGTATTGAAAGCTTATTTGAATACAATGTTTGTTGTGATGTGCATTCAAACCTGGAAAAAGGGTTTGAGACTCACATCCAAGCCCTTAATATATACATACAACATCTATGTAAATATCAGTTAGTGCTATGTTAAAAACACAATCGATATAATTGCAATTGCATGCAAATAGTACCCCAAGGGTCGAATCACATTCACACATTTGATCACCGTAACAATATTATATAAACTAAGAACACAATCAATATAATTACAATTGCATGAAAAACATGACCTAAGGGATGAATCTCATTCACACATTTGATCACAGCAACAAGATAATATATAACTAAAAATATCTCAACATAGGTTTGATCTACATGGATTCGCCCATTTTTTTTATTCAGAAGATAAATTCATCGCATATGTATTGTACAAACTCGTGGCCAATTATAAACACAAATACAAACAAGTATATATACAAATATCCTTGATTTCAAATGAAATGCTCTATACAAATCATAAATTCAATAACAAAAACAATCTTTAAAGCTAGAAAATTTTTGAAGACATGCATACAAGAATGAATACATTCACATCCACTGAAATTATCAAATTTTGTAATAAAGAATTTGCATCCATTTTTTTCTAAGTACATACATTCAAAAATCATCCCATAAGAAGAGAGTACTCAACCCATAAAAAAATGTACATATGTTAAAAAATCAGCCCATAATAAAGGTACATACATTGAAAAATCAGCCAGAATAAGTCTATTAGTGTCATTGGTCTACAAAATTTCTATGCAATATTAACATTGGAAGGACAAGTAAAAACTATGGCAGTGTTGGGAAGAAAATATTGACAGAAAAACTCAATCTAATATCAAGGAGTCTGCAAAGTCAGGCATAATTCGGTATCTAGTGTTAAATTTTCATATGCTTAACTAAGACATCAGTATATCATTTCATTTTTCATAATAAAAGCATATCAAACAGGATCACTGAAAGAAACAGCATCACAAGAACAACACAGATTTATCCTGGGAAAACCCTAAAGGGAAAAACCCAGCAAAATCTTCCTCAATATAGATGCCCCAAAAAGGGAAAAAGGTAAAACCAACAAGGAGATCAAAAACCTGATTCTCCTCCTTCTCCAGCAACTTCTCTCCTCCACAAGTGCGCTATTCCAAGTGAGTGTGTGTGTGTCAACTGAGGAGCACTACACCTCTATTTATATTCATCCGTTCACTTAAATTTTACTCAATTAACATGTCGGCTTAAGTTAACTCATGTAGGCTTGAGTTACACATGTAGCCTCAAGTAACCACACTAGGGTGCTGATGACCCACCTTTACAATTTGAGGGGACTACCTCATGACTCTTATTAGTTCTTCCGATTAGGCGCATCGGGGTACAATGAAATACAATTGGTTCTCTCGGTTGGACCATCGGGGACCACAAAAGATACATAAAGAATATTCTTCGAAGTTACAATATTTCAACACTCCCCCTTAACGAGAAGGGTATTCTACATCAACAACAACAAGAGCAGAGATGGGGGACATCATCAACATCAGCAAAGTAACACATCTATAAATCATTGGAAGCTTTTCAACATCATGTAGTCTTCATCTTCAATCTTCAGTCTTTATCATCAACAATATCTTCAGTCTTTGATTAGCAACATCTTCAGCATTTTGATCTTTCAATTAGCAACGACATCTACGGCACTGAAAAACCCAGCAAAATCTTCCTCAATATAGATGCCCCAAAAAGGGAAAAACAACATCTTCAGCATTTTGACCTTTCAATCAGCAACATCTTCAGCACTTTGACTATTCGATCAGCAACATCATCATCAGCATTTTGAACTTTCGATCAGCAACATCTTCAGCACTTTGATTTTTTTCGATCAGCAACAATATCTTCAGCATTTTGTCCTTTTGATCAGCAACATCTTCAGCATTTTGACTTTTCGATCAACAACAACATCTTCAGCACCTTGACCTTTCGATCAGCAGCAACATCTTCAGTACTTTGACCTCTCGATTAGTAGCAACATCATCATCATCATATTCTAATATGTCGATCATAATCATCATAATCATAATGCGTCATCATCATACTCTGATCTTTTAGATCAGTACGTCATCATCATCATCAGCAACAACCTGCAATCCACAACTCAAAGACAAAAAGTTTTTGGATCACTTTTGGACTTAAAGTCCAGGGATGATACAATCCCACCACATTCTCGACAATCAAAGTTACCAAAT
>LPNX010672105.1:11160-29703 GCA_001517045.1 Pseudotsuga menziesii | reverse complement strand
CATTCAAGGTGACCATCACCACTTCTGCATTCTTCACTTCTTCTTCAGCTGGTTTCTTAAGGTCATATTTCGATCTATGTTCTTCCCTTCAAATAGCTTGTTCAAGGAATAAAACCTCATCGATGTCTTTAGGGAAGACACTTGTAGAACAAGTTGATTCGAGACTAAATCATCAATAATCTTTTGGGATTTGACCAATTTCTTCTTGTGAAAGGCTTCTAGCCTCATCTCCCTCTGAAACTGGAACCTCTATGCTCATGAAGGTGTCCAATCCATTTTCTTCAGAGAGATCATATACTTCTAGGCTTGGAATTTGTCAACTTCACCAAGCTTATCATCAAGCTGATGTGATAGATCACTTTGAAATGAGAACCTCAAATGAACATAGCAAAGGATTAGATCTTACCGATTTGAGGTGTCCGTCCTGGTTCTGGAGTTGGTTGATCTAAAGTTTGTCACAGAAGCCCTAATTTTTAAAAATTGGAATATTTCAAATCTGATTGTATAGGTAGATAGATCTCTTCAAATGGAGCTATCCAATGTACTCCATTTCTGAAAACATTGGAGGGAAGCTCCCGGAACAGGAAGCCCTAATTTTCGAATTTCTTCTGCAGAAATGTATGTTACTGTTTCTATGATATCTCTGACATTTCTGCTCCTCTATGTCTGAAATTTTGTACTGAGGTAACCTCGCATGTCCCTGATCCACCACCTCAGGTTTCATCAGAATTGGTTTCACCATTTGGGATTTATGATCCTTTTCCCAAGGTGACCTGTTACAGGACTATTCAGAACAGCGAAGTTGTATGGCATGCCACGTGTCACTGGTTCATCTTCTGAGTCTGATATTCGGACCACCGAAATTAAAGTCCATGAAATTTATGGAACATATTCAGGAATTCCATTTAGACCTCTGTAGCCCAAGATATTGCAGTTCTCCCCAGGTGTCCTATTTAGGGATGAATTCTGGAAGAGGCTGGAACCCTAACTTGGAGAGAACATATCTCCTGAAATAAAGAGAATCTGAGGATGAATTTTGGACACAGTGTTCATCAGGATTGTTTCTTCGGCCCCTGAAATTTTCAGCTCCTGATACTTCGCCAATCTCAGAATATAGTGAATGTACCAAAACGTAGCAGTTTTAGTATTTAGGGTTTTTCTAGCTTGGGGTCAAACTAGGGTTTGACTTTCCCAAAGATTCACCCAACCAAAAATCTTGATCCAGGTCTCTAAAATTCGGTTTTGATGAGGAGAACAATCCTATGCTGGTCTCACTCAAAAATTCCTCTTCTGTAGAGAGCCCTAATTTCCACATCGAAAATTGAAAATGCTCGGAATCGAATTCCGCTTCGACAGAACGATGCACCCTTCAAAGGAGAGTCAGAATAGCCTTCTTTTGCTGATTGATTGTGGAGAGAGAACCAAAAAATAAGAATCCCTAGCTTCTGTAACTTGTGAAATCTGCCCTATTCAGGTTAGCTCTGATACCATGTTAAATTTTCATATGCTTAACTAAGACATTAGTATATCATTTCTTTTTTCATAATAAAAGCATATAAAATAGGATCACTGAAAGAAACAGCATCACAAGAACAACACAGATTTATCCTGGGAAAAACCCAGCAAAAGCTTCCTCAATATAGATGCCCCAAAAAGGGAAATAGGTAAAACCAACAAGGAGATCAAAAACCTGATTCTCCTCCTTCTCCAGCAACTTCTCTCCTCCACAAGTGCGATATTCCAAGTGAGTGTGTGTGTGTCAAGTGAGGAGCACTACACCTCTATTTATATTCATCCGTTCACTTAAATTTTACTCAATTAACATGTCGGCTTAAGTTAACTCATGTAGGCTCGAGTTACACATGTAGCCTCAAGTAACCACACTAGGGTGCTGATGACCCACCTTTACAATTTGAGGGGACTACCTCATGAATCTTATTAGTTCTTCCGATTAGGAGCATCGGGGTACAATGAAATACAAATAGTTCTCCCGGTTGGACCATCGGGGACCACAAAAGATACATAAAGAATATTCTTCGAAGTTACAATATTTCAACATCTAGCTAAGGATGTTCTTCAAAGCTTGCGCTAGCAGGCATCATTTGAAGTTGTTTCAAAAGAACCACAATTTTCTCCATTTGTTTCTCTAACCCTTCATTTTTTTTCTTCACAGATACAATTTCCTCTTCATTCCTTCGATTAATGTCTTACTGAGCATACCATTCTTTGAGGTAAGCCTCTGTCATTTGAGAGGACCAATTCTCAAATTTGTTTCTCAAGTTCGTGAATTCTGATTGTTGTTTCTAGACTTCTATCGTATCCCCATGCACTTTCCTTTTCCGCTAATGGTTAGGATCACACAATGGGATTTGTGCGATCGAATATCCAGTGTTGATGACATTATCACCTTTATCACTTCTCGTGCATCTTGTCTTACGTGAGCGCTCATATCTTTCTCGGTCCAAATTTCTCATTCAATCTAGATTGTCGATTGCATGAACCTAAAATTAAACCTTAAGCACTTTTTCTCTTGCGTGAATGGAGCAGATTACAAGTTATAAGATGCATGATCTAATCTTAAGCATCTACGACAAATCTCTTATCATAAACTATTATCACCTCCATTCTACGTGAATGATCATGAGCATCCCATCGAACTTGCATGATGCAATATGGACCAATGGTGTTGGGGATTCCCCCTTCATAACCTATAGTTAACTTCCTATGATTCATTCTTGGCTATTCCATGTCACACATGTTACACGTGGGTGGACCACATCATACCTATCCACATGGGAAATGTCAAAATTTATATAAATGCTTAATTTTCAAATTTTCTTCGCATATAGATGTATGGTTTAAGTGGATTCCAACTGATGTAACTCACACTTGGAACATAAAATTTACACTTGTAACATAATGTACTCGATAGCGTCATTTGATCATACAGAACTCTATGGTACTCAAATTTTGTTTGTAAAATACTCAATCATATCCAATTTTGTTTTTCTTTAGTTTTAGCAATGGAAAGTAAATGAATATTGTGGCCTAGGTAATCTTATGTAATCATTATAATTTTACAGGAAATTCAAGAACAAACAAACACTCCATGCATGTATTTTCATGTATTTAAGCATACATGGAACAATAAATAAGAAATATGCAAACACATAATTAAACCATGGCATTCATATATAGATACTTATGTTTTAATCAAAATGATCTCCAACTAAATACAGGTGAAGGATGTTCCTCCCATCAATAGGAACTTTCAATCCAAATATTACCTTGATAGGCCTTCCCCGAGCTGGGGCTATCAATACACAATGGCTAATCCTTTACATACCTTTTGATTATGGCTTTTATCCTTTACATCAATAATATACAAATTATATTATGGGGTCAAACCAAGGTGTGTCATAACTTCCTTCATTGACAGGTTTCCCATAGTATTGAATCGCATGTGGATTTTTCCATGTTGTGCATTGTTTTACTTTTCCCCACTCATATTTTTTAGGGTTACGTGATGTACCTCCTAAATATTTAGTTGGTAACGCCTGTATTTTTCCTCCCACTTCTTGCATTGGTATTTTTTACTCAATCACATACTTCTATAGTACATGTATACGTTTCCTAGCACACTTTGGTGGACTCAAACCAATTTTTAAGTGCCTAAATGTAATGTACATTTTTGGGGAAACTAGGAACACTATCCAAAATATTTCAAAGAGGCTTCAAAACTTTGACACTGAAAACATTATTTCTCAACACACTCATTGACAATGGATTTCATACTAACTCCATGGTTATGAGACAACTAGGGAATATCAAGGGAAGTGATATTAGGTTCTGATGGGATTGAAAAAATTATATATGTGGCTTCTTAATATGGTGTGGGTGAGGAATCTTTACAAACAGTTCACATACATCCTCCTTCAATACTTTGTCTAGCTTCAAAACTAGGAAAAAGTAGTAAACTAGTCTTTCTTGGTTTGGTTCCCAACAACACCGAACCTTTGTAAATTTATTATGGAAGGACCCTATGGGATTTAAAACATCCTAAAATACCTTATACATTTAATTATCGAATCATAAAACTCATTTTGACATGTTACTCAAGTTTGCACAATTTTGGCCAATTTCTAGCTTTGCACTGGTGAAACCCAAGTTGATCCAAATGCACCCAAATGACTTCAAATTATGTATGGAATAAATTTAGGGGTATTATTACATCATAATTCATATTATTAATTCTCATACACTTTTCAAATTCTTCTACAACTTTATTTTTACCATAGGGAAAGAGGACAAAAATACTAGAAAATCGATGTTAAAACCCCCAAGGCTAGATGACACTTTTGGCTCTCCAAATGCAATACGACCATCACAAATTTTAGAGAAGAGTATGGGAATGCATACAATACATAAATTTTTTTCATTATTCATGTTTATTAATCTTTTTAAACTAATTATGAGGAGAAACATCTGTATGGTAACTTTCAAGGAAGTTGCTTATGGGGAAATTGCATTACTAGCTTAAGTTTGGCACATGAACAATAGAATAAATGGATAGATAGTGAAATTGAATATAATGGCCATATACATAATAAAAATTACTTTCCCCAACAACATTAAACTCATAGAAAATTCCTCATACAACTATGATACAAAACTCTTTCAAGCTTGAAGCCAAATTCATGAAAACTAGTTATTCAAGAGCATGGGAAAGCAAGCCTTTCACACATGGATTTATCATACTTAAAATTTCATAGAATATGGAAATAAGGGTATATATCCATACATTATATACCTATTCTTGTCCATCAAATATATTCATCAAAGCACAATCCCACTCCAACAAATGTGACATCACATGAGAGTATGGGGGAATAGAGAAGAAGGAATGAGAGAATAGGGAGATATATGAGAAATCAAATTGTATGGAATTCAACCTGGAAATAAAACACCTTAAATCATATCCAATGATATTTATTAATTTCCTCTCCATCAACCAACTTGGAAAAGAATCCAACTCCCTCGAAATTGGTTCACAAGCAGGAAGACTAAACACTCACCGTGCAATGGACAAGAAAAAGCTCTCCAAAATGAAAAAGGCCAATTAATAAATGATCAAAAAAATTTATTCTTCCTCAAGAAACCATTTTATTAACTTCGTGAGGCCTCCTAAGGTCTAATTTCCCTCCATAGGATTCCTCCAACTCATCTTAGTGGTTTAGTAAATCTTATGACACTTGTCTCCTTCCTCATGCTCCAACTTTTCCCAATTTCGAATGGTTGCCTATAATGCCAAAAAGCACCCTCTTGGTGGATATTTTTAGCCCTATAATTTCATATTTCTCATAGTTCTGCAATCAGGTCTAAATTTTTCATATGTTTCATAGAATCTTTCATCATTTGTTGTCATAAAGTGCATGGAACCTCCTTCCAAGTGGCACACAATGTCTTCCTAACCTATTCCTCTTCCATGGGAGTTACTCTCCTCTCCAAATTCAAATTACTTTGCACATTCTAGGATATGTGACAACACATCAACCTCCAAGAACATTACATTCCCCTTGGGTATGAATTTGGATGAAGGTCATGCTAAGTGTGTGGGGAATCTAGTCACCCAAAGGCTCCACAAGCTTCCAAGTGTCTTCATAAACCATTGCCACCCTATTTTATTAAAATTTATAATTTATGTGACCCATTTAAACGTAAATATGGTAAACTAAGGTCCTTTTGGGTCCTGTAAATCCCTTATTACAAAATTTATGCCTCCACCTCAACCTAGGGAACTAGTAGGTTGGTGTAACATTGTTTTATAATAATCTTATTTGGATGGGAAAAATATACTAAAAGATTTATCCAATTCAGACTAAGGCATATGATTGATATTTCTTGAGACGTATATTAAATTCCTTAATAGTTCTATAGTATCCATGGAAGGTTGTAGTTCTTGGTATATATCAGTTGTTGTGGGTGGATTTTCCCTTAGAGATACTAATATTACCTTGACAATTGATCGTCAAAGAATTGATCATATATATTCTTGGGGATTATTTCAAATTTATTATTCCAAGGGGCTTGAAGGCCATTAACTTTCATTATATTCATTGTTTTGAAAAAGGGATGAATTAATATTGAAGATTATTTTATATTTTCTTCCAATGCCTTCATTAAAGTAACCGTATGGATGCAGTTATCCATGTGCATGATAGATTTAATCCTATCGTATATCTTTTTAGACTTCAACTACTCTGGAGTTAGCATATTGATTATTCTCTTGGCATGCCTAGCCACCAGGAATGTTTTTTGAATAGCATCCCTATTTCGATCCAAGTAATCAGTTGCTTCCACATATATTATATAATGACTTAGGTTAAACTGTATGTGAGATTGAATTTTATCCATCTCTATGAGAATTCTTTTCCATATGTCGTGTTTAATTCTGTGCAAATTTTCTGTCATAAATACTTACACCATGGCTTCTCAGTAATTTGACTCCGAGTATTTTATTTATAACCATTTATTTTTCAAACTTTGTTCCCTACACCTTCAATTTCTCTTTATTCTTTTCAAATATCCCCTCCAATCTGAAAATCTCCAACTTGATATCAGATTTTTGAGCCTTCGCTTTATTACTTTCTTGCTCGCTCTAATCCAATTTCAGCTTGAGGTCAATTAACTACTCATCCAAGCCGATATTTTCGATCACAACACGGGCTACTTCCTGCTTATACTTTTCTTCAATTTACTTAACTTTATAGGAATATAGCTAGTTGTTTGAATCATCTAGCTTGCTCTTCACCTCTCTCAATTCCACCTCTGATTTTTGAAATTCTTTTATTCTTTCTCCATTAACTTCCTTGGTGGAAATCAGAGAAGAGTTTAATTTCCTCATCACTTGCAACTCATCCTGAAGTTGTTGGTATTATGTCATCACTTGGAGATTAGTTGGGAAGGCCTGAGTATTCAGTAGTTTCTCTAAATCTTGTATCTTTTGATCCTTCTTAGCTAGAAACACTAAAATTTATATTGAATTTTGAGTACTTTGTCCTACTTTAGCCACCAAACTCTATAGCATTTTCTTTTCTCCTTCTAGGATTTTGACTTGAAAGTTCAGGAACTGGTTTTTTGTCCTTAGACCTTTGACTAGTATTTTATGCTTGTCCAACTTAGCTATGACTTTCACATATTTCCTTAAGACTATGTTGTTTGTTAGCACTCGGAACGTACCCAGGTTGTGAAAGGTAAATCCCAAGGTAACATCGAAAGCGCTTTAGACTATATTTCTGACCTAATACAGTCAAAGAGGGATCTCTCACAATTTACAAAGTTTTCATACTCAAGATATTCAATCAAAGATAGTCATAAGGTCAGATTTCTTAATAGAACAAGTTTGTTTTTATAAATTTTGGTGGGACAATCATGGAGGAGACCATTTGGCCATGGGGTCAACTATCAGATTTGAAATAAGTTGCAGGAAGTAGGAAGTATGAATTTTTTTGGACAGAGGCAAGACAGACACCGTTTCTTCAATCTGAAGGTATTAGTAGGTTGATTAGCGGACAGAGGGAAATAACCCGTCAAACAGAGCACCTAACTAGGGTGAATTCTGCAAGACTTTAGAAGAAAATGTTTAAAAATGATTGAACAATGGACCAAGAGCATGCGAGATGAATTATGTCATATATACACTAATTTTCAAACATGAAATCAAATACAAAATGGAGTGTGAAACAGGATAATACAGTCACGTAAAGAAATTACTTATTAAAGAAATAGATGGCACAGGAATATTTGCCATGAGAGGTTTAACGTTCCTCTTATGCAATTTTATTCATCTCAAAAATTGAAACCCATTACAATGTAGAGCCTCTCCGCTCTTGAAAACACAACCTTTATCCCTTTTGTGGGGAGCCCATTTATAATGTCTCGAACCCCCAAGGCTAATCCTCGAAATAGGATCCGAAACTGTTTACAGTCATGATCAAAACTAACAACTAGAGCGTGGTACTTATGCTACGGTTTACATATACTTAAACAGACATCATGGAGTTAGTGTGCATGCTTGGTCTCGATGGTAGCATGACATTTCTATTTCTGAGCTTACAGATCATGAAAACGATGTCTCAGGATGCTTTCGGTGGCTCATTTCTGACTGGGATCGACCACCTGTCTGTATGTCGAGTCAGCAACGTATCCTCCCCTTTGTGTTCATTCTGTGCTCAAAGACACCTTTCTGCATGGTTTCAGAGTTGGAAAAGGAGTTTATATCGTTTCCATGCTCACCCTTCTTGATAGCTCCCTCCTCTCTGGGTAACACTGTTGTATGGGGGGACTAGAAGAAGGGCCGCATTTCTCATGGAAAAAACAATCCTCTATAGTGGCTTGTCATTCTTATACTCCTCACCTCCCCAAGGTGGGATCTCCTACAGGAAATACGATGGGGTTAACCTTCAACCTCCTCACCACCTCAAATAAAGATGGAAAGTGGATTTCACAAAGGCGGTGATGAAGACTTTGGACACCCACCCTTCTAGTACGAGCATTCTCTCCTACTGGTCGCTTCTCAACATGGTCACCACGTACCAAGGCTTTGGAGATAGTGATTGAATCCGTGGGTTTTGGGGGGACACCCATGGGACATGCAAACCTAGGCACCATGAAGATGGAGGTATGGCTATCTAAAAATTGGTGAATCTCCTAAAGTGCTTGACGTCTCTTTGTTGATGGTTGGTGTTTCCCTGGTAAACACCCAGGACAATACAAGAACGTAAAATCATGTTCACCAACCATCAACACTCCCTAAAATACGAGCTACTCAAACCAAACAGCCATTACAATTTTCTAGAAAACTCAAGCCCTTATGCAAATTAACGCTCTAAATTTTCTCCTCGTCGTTCACTCATCTCCTGCTCTTTAGCAGTTCATGAGGGTGGAGTATATATGTGATGATGAATATGGAAATGGAGATGATTGGTTAGCATTATCGCACACTCCTTATTTGGTCATCATAATGGCTGCACGAGTGGACACATGGGTGGGGATTTTCATTTGCTGTTGAGAATCCGGCCATGTCATCTCCTTTGATGTTGCATTGTTGTTCATGCGGATCACGGAATTTGGGAATGACATTTTTTCCCTTTCACTTACATTGATGGTGGTATTCATAAAGGTTTTGGCTAACAACATCCCTTTGTGTCGTGTAAAGGCCAGATTCACCTCTTCAAAAATCCAAGTTTCATGATCTCCCGCCACTTCTTACGTAAGCGTCGTGACAGATCTCTGGAGTCGGGAGGGCTAGTGATTCCTTGGACATAATTTTCACCTAAGGAATGTCATGAATGGTGTTGAGGGATATGATTATTGGTCAGATCATATGTCAGGACATCGTTTTTGTACCAAACCTGACCAGGACGTGACCTTTACCTGGTTGAAAAGCTTTTGGACCATCGATCTGAACCTATAATGTATACATCATACACGTGTACACGGCCTCCCATTGTTTCCATTTTTAAAAATGCTCAGGGGGTTCATGAATTCCTGCCATGTCCATTCACATGGTATTTCGATCCTGCCCATGCTGGCACTTCATACATTCAGTCGGGTTATCGTAGCTCCACATCCATTGATTTGTCTTTGCGTCGATCTCGACCCTCCAACACTTCTCCCCTTTAACCGACTTCGCAAATATAAAGTCCAAATATTACCTCGCATATCCAATTGGCGGAATGTCTTTCCATAGTCGATCTTCATCACCTTGCATCTGGATCATCGATCTTATCGTTGTTTACCTCCTCTCTGCCACTGCACGCTCCAAAGACGGAGTGATCTTCCATCGTAGATCAGACTCATTTTCATCATCCAACGTCCTATGATGAATATCATGCTAACCTATTAATTTCAAGGGCGCTTTCATGAAATATTCAAAGATAACCATTTCCAAACCCTACAAGCCCATAACCCAAAATTTCAAACATAGTGCTAACAGATGGCTCCATTAGGGATGATATCCTCCCAGTGAGGTAGCAAAAAACCCCGTAGAACAGGTTCCAGGTCCATTGGGATGCTTTCAGTATTTCTCTGAAACTTTCAACCAACTCTAAGTTGGACCATAAACTGGACTATTATGCAATCAAATTTCTGTCCATATGCAAACTGCCACCTAGTCGTGCTCTGAAAACTTAAAAATGACTGTAACTACAAACCTGAACATATAACTAAAAAAATACTGAAGGAAATGCTCACCATGTCTCAAGCTTATTCATACCTACCTACCCTACTTAACTGAGCACAAATTCCCAATCAAGTAAACTATGACTTCCAATGAAGCCAATCAAACAATTTATCTAATAATTCTATTTCTTCTTCATGCTTGATTAAAAACAGAGATGATAGACTTAATGGAAGAAGGTTATAACAAATAAATTGATCTTTATAGTAGAGATATAACCAGTCATTACCCTCACCCAGCCTCTCCATGTATTCTGCCATCGGATCATGGAAAACATGACAAGTCTCAACATACTCTGTCCTTGTCTTACCATAGGAAAGCTGTCCAAAAATGTAACTCCTCTAGCATACTGTCAAACTGATCTTCAAAAGAACTTTGAAAAGAACTATCATGACTGATTGCAAATGAAACATCCACTATTTCATTCAAAATTTCTAGATTTAAAACTTCACCTTCCTTATAAGCTTCAGCAGAAATATCATTTCTTTCTCCAGCAGAACCAGGCACACACAATCCTTCTTCATGAGATGAAATTTCTGAATGTGAAAGTTTAAAAGAGGTATTTATTTGGGAACCTTCACCTCTTTCTTTGTGATCCAATGTCTCATTGCAAACCACTGATTTCTCCATTAACTGAGATGGACTGCATGATTGTTCATCCTCATCATCTTCTATTTCAAACAATTTCATGAAATCTACCATATCCTCAATTTTATGTTTCTGTTTAGAGGATTTAAGTATCTGTCTTATCAGTTCAAATGAAGAATAACACAAAGGTAAAGTGTCACCTTCATCACACTCAGTTGCCCTCTATTTTTTCAGCCTTCTAGATTTCGATTATAGTCATATTTTCTTCACTAACATACCTCGATTCCATAGTTGGTTTTGTAGGTATAACATCCAGGCATTCTCCCTCATATTCATCATATATGGGCATATCAAAATCCTTCTTAAAATCACCACTACCAGAATTTGTAACAAGTTGATTGCAATCTTCAGAAGAAAAAAATTAGTAGAGTCATTTTCTTTTACATCATTGGGATGACAATTTCCCTGTTTACTAAGCAAGGGTTTGAGATGCACAGAGAATGTTTCTTTGTGTTTATGTTGCTCAACCAAGTCTAATTTATTTTCCATTTTATTCCCACTGTCTTGGTCTGAAAAAAATTTAGAAATCCTAAGATTATCTTCAACCTCCAAACAATCAATAAACATGTGTTGCAATGTGACTGAATTTCTTTCCAAAAGAAGCAATGAAATTTCAGGATGAAAGGAAGCTGCATAATGAAGCTTCGCAGCATTTTGAAGAGGCTAGATTCCTTTTGGCATGTTATAGTAAAATCTTGCAAACCTCCTATTAAAACTAGACATGGTTTCAACTTCCTATTTCTTTAGGGAATAGAAATCTGAAAGTATTTGGTCCAATGGCCTTCTCTTACCCCAAATTTTCAAAAATATGTCAGAAAAATATTCCCATGTGCAGATGGATTTAGGTTGCAAGTGCTTGACCCATTCCCTAGCATCTCCTTGCAAATATTGGGAAAAATCCCTCATGCAGACATCAACATGTTCTACTTCAAAATGGTCAACGAAATGCTCAAAGGTTTGTACATGTTTTTCAGCTGTAATGCTCTTGGATTCTCCATCAAACTTAGGAAGGCACTTGTAGTGCTTTGTAGGGAAATCATGAAGAATAAGAGGTAAGTGTAGTGGTGTATATCGGTCTGGGATATTGGAAGAAATAGAGCTATGTGGAATGGGAGTATTGTCAACTGAGGTTTCATGAGGCTCACAAGGGTGGCCTTTAATGGCATGTGGTCTGAACAAAATATCTCGATCAAAATCAAACATACAAGGTGATGGAATACTTTCAGTTCGTAAAGAAGGATATACAGGAGTAAATTCATGGTTTCATTTTGAGTGCAATGCATAATGAAAAACTATTTTGACAAGCTTAGGAAAAGATAAAAGATTTACAAAAAAGGATAAGACATCTTGGAGAAAAATGAAACTTGAGTACCTTATCCTTTTATCATGCACTTCTATATTTTTATAATGATTTCCTTTCCCTAATAGAGCCTGTCGGTTTTCTTTGAAATATTGATCTCTGGATCATATCACCAGTGGAGTCACTGAAAGCTAGATTCTCTGAGAATGGATTCACCATGTGAAAGGTGGACAACCTTCTTGATGGTCTGATTGCGGTTCATACCCAGGGAGGATTTGAAGCTTTGTCCCCAGCAACGGTGCCAGTTTGTTAGCACTCAGAATGTACCCAAGTTGTGAAAGGTAAGTTCTGAGGTAACATCAAAACCTCTTTAGACTGTATTTCTAACTTAATATAGTCAGAGAGGGATCTCTCACTATTTACAAAGTTTTCATACTCAAGATATTCAATCAAAGACAGTCAGAAGGTCATATTTCTAAATAAAACAAGTTTGTTTCTATAAAGTTTGGTTGGACAATCATGGAGGAGACCATTGGGCCATGGGGTCAACTATTATATTTGAAATAAGTCACAGGAAGTAGGAAATATGAAATTTTTTGGACAGAGGAAAGATAGACACTGTTTCTTCAATCTGGAGGTATTAGCAGGTTGATTAGTGGACAGGGGGAGATAGCCCATCAAAAAGAGCACCTAACTAGGGTGAATTCTACAAGACTTTAGAAGAAAATTTTTAAAAATGCTTAAACAATGGACCAAGAGCATGCGAGATGAATTATGTCCCATATACACTAATTTTCAAACATAAAATCAAATACAAAATGGAATGTGAAACAAGATAATACAGTCATGTAAAGAAATTACTTATTGAAGAAAAAGATGGCACAGGAATCTTTTCCATGGGAGGTTTAACGTTCCTCTTATGCAATTTTATTCATCTCAAAAAATGAAACCCATTACAATGCAGAGCCTCTCCACTCTTGAAAACCCAACCTTTCTCCCTTCTGTGGGGATCCCATTTATAATGTCTCAGACCCCTGAGGCTAATCCTTAAAATATGATCCGAAACTGTTTACAGTCGTGATCAAAAATAACTAGAGTGTGGTACTTCCGCCACGGTTTACATATACTTAAACAGACATCATGGAGTCACTGTGCATGCTTGTTCTAGATGGCAGCACGACATTTCTGTTTATGATCTTGCGGGTCGTGAAAACGATGTCTCAGGATGCTTCTGGTGGCTCATTTCTAACTGGGCTCGACCACCTATCTGTATGTCAAGTCAACAACATATCCTTCCCTTTGTGTTCGTTATGTGCTCAAAGACACGTTTTTGCATGGTTTCAGAGCTGGAAAAGGATTTTATATAGTTTCCATGCTCACCCTTCTTCACAGCTCCCTCCTCTCTGGGTAACACTGTTGCATGGGGGGACTAGAAGAAGGGCTGCATTTCTCATGGCAGAAACATTCCTCTACAGTGGCTTGCCATTCTTATACTCCTCACCTCCCCCGAGGTGGGCTCTCCTATAGGAAATACGGTTGGGTGAGCCTTTGACCTCCTCACCACCTCAAATAAAGATGGAAAGTGGATTTCACAAAGGCAGTGATGAAGACTTTGTAAACCCACCCTTCCAGTATGAGCATTCGCTCCTACTGGTCGCTTCTCAACATGGTCACCATGTACCAAGGCTTTGGAGGTAGTGATTGCATCCATGGGTTCTGGGGGGAGACCCATGGGACATGAAAACCCAGGCACTGCGCAGCTAGAGGTATGGCTATCTTAAAACTGGTGAATCTCCCAAAGTGCTTGACGTCTCTTCCCCGATGGCTGACGTTTCCCTGGTGTAAACACCCAAGACGATACAGGAACTTAAAAGAATGTTCGCCAACCATCAACATTCCATGATAGATGAGCTTCTCAAACCAAACAACCATTGTAATTTTCTAGAAAACTCAATCCCTTATGCAAATTAACGCTCCAAATTTTCTCCTATGCATTCACTCATCTCCTTCTCTTCAGCAGTTCAGGAAGGTGGATTTTATATAGGATGATGAATATGGAGATGGAGATGATTGGTCAGCATTATCGTACACTCCTTAGTTGGTCATCATAGTGGCCGCACGAGTGGAAACGTGGGTGGGGATTTCCATTTGCTGCTGAGAATCCGGCCATGTCGCCTCCTTTGATGTTCTGTTGTTGTTCATGTGGATCATGGCATTTGGGCCTGACATTCTTTTCCCTTTCACTTACGCTGATGGTGGTATTCAGAACGATTTTGGCTAACTTCATCCCTTTGCTTCGTGTAAAGGCCAGATTCGTCACTTCAAAAATCCACGTTTCATGATTTCCCATCGCTTCTTACGTAAGCCTCATGACGGATCTCTAGAGTCAGGAGGGTTGGAGATTCCTTGGACATAATTTTCACCTAATGCATGTCACAAATGGCATTGAAGGATATGATTATTGGTCAGATCGTATGTTAGGACATCCTTTCTGCACCAGAACTGACCAGGACGTGACCTTTACTAGGTTGAAAAGCTTCTAGACCATCGATCTGAACCCATCCTATATCCATCATACACATGTACGCGGCCTCCTGTCATTTCCATTTTCAAAAATTCTCGGGGGTTTCGTGAATGCCTACCTTGTCCATTCATGCAGTATTTCGATATTTTCCATGCTGGCACTTCATACATTCAGTCAGGTTATTGTCAGCTCCACAGCCCAGAAGGAACAAACCTTTTCAACTCCATGTGGATCCTTTCCTTTGTAATCTGATCATTTGGTATGTAGGATCTTTACCCTAGAATCCAACACTAACCACCTTCACAACTTGATTCGAGAAAATCGACATCGACCGTTGATCAGTAACCTACCTTCATCGGGACCATTCAACTTTGGAGACCTTAACAATTCATCAATATTCCCTCATCAAATCGATTTGGCACCTTCATATCATGGAATTTTCCATGTCCATCGATCAACCTCGACCTCGTGTTGCGACCGTTGATCTTTGTAACCCCTACCAATTTTCGCGATTCGAAATCTCAACTTTACTCGTGCTAGTTCAGATCGTGGGATTGAATACGACCGTAGATTTATCCATGCCTTTATCTCAGTTGTCCAATCATTTCTCCCTTTAACACATTTCACGATTTGGAAAACTTTCTCCCTTTACGCATGCTTATCAAGCAGAATCCTTTAGGGCCATCGATATGGATTTGCATCAATCTTGACCCTCCAACACTTCTCCCCTTTAACCGACTTCACAAATCTAAAGACCAAATATTACCTCGCATCTTTGATTGGAGGAATGTCTTTCCATCATTGATCTTCATCACCTTGCATCTGGACCATCGATCTAATAGTTGTTTACCTCCTCTCCACCACTGCACGCTCCAAAGACGGAGTGATCTACCGTCATAAATCAGACTCATTTTCAGCATCCAATAGCCTATGACGAAGATCATGCTAACCTGTTAATTTCAAGGGCGCTTTCATGAAATATTCAAAGATAGTCATTTCCAAACCCTGCGATCCCATAATCCAAAATTTCAAACATAGTGCTAACACTTTTAGTACTCACATCCATTAACACCTCATCTTTAGGAGGTAATTCAATAGTGTCAAGCTCAACAGGGGAAGTTCTCCATTGATGAGATTAAAGGTCTTTGTATATTCCTTTGGATAAGGTTTCCATGGAAACTAATTGGAACCTCTTTGTGTACGGATTAAAATCGGAGATAGACTATCTTGTCAATAAAGGGATTCAGACATAGGAAAGAAATCTAAGAGCTTGTACCTTCTTTGTTTCTCTTACTCCAATAGTATGATAGGATTTATGATGATGGTGGGAGATTTTATTCCACAT
This sequence comes from Pseudotsuga menziesii, assembly GCA_001517045.1. Lineage (NCBI taxonomy): Eukaryota > Viridiplantae > Streptophyta > Pinopsida > Pinales > Pinaceae > Pseudotsuga > Pseudotsuga menziesii. The sequence goes on along the minus strand of LPNX010672105.1, from coordinate 13,646 downwards.
AGCTCTGCTTGTTGAGTTATGTTAGGAGTTGAATATCTTCATGAATTATTGATGACACTTCCCAACACAATAACGTTCATCAAAGCATTAGATTCAAAAGGTTTATGTATATGGATGATAGTGACTTCACCTTTTTCAGGATGGACCTCCTTAGAGTGAGCAGTCTCTTGTTGAGGAGTTGCATTTTCTTCATCCATCAAAGGAAATTTGGGGTCTAAAATGGGCCTCCTAATGAAAATAATAAAATAATAGTTATTAATTTTGGAGAAAGAATGAAAAAAACTACATTTTGTGTTTGTGTTGTCATCATCACATTTTTTCAGGTATTTCTTGTTTTTTGGGTAGTGGGGTCCATCAAAAGTATACATTGTGGGTACTCGTTGGATGCGGAGTTAAATTCTGCATCCAACGAGCTCTCCCACCTAAAATTTGAGTAAAAACACAGGGAGATATGTCGAAAATACGAACAAAAAAGTAGTTTTCTTTTATGACAAATATGTCAATTCAACCATTATGGTTGACTCATTTTATTGAAAGTCTATTGGTTCTTGAATTCCAACTCACAAAATTTATTATTGGCATGTTTTCTTATAAGGCCCATTTTAGACCCCAAATTTCCTCTAATGATAACTCTCTTCTTGTCCTAGAGTCGTTTTAATATTTTTCTTTCTTTGTCCATCCTGAAGTGTTTCCTTAGATTTTATTTTCTCACTTCCAAAGGATTATCCTATTTCATGGTCTGCATTATTCCCCTAGACATCCGTCTCTTCTTGAATTATTTCTCCCATGATGGAGAGGAGATATGTTGCAGACTCCATGACAGTATTACTCAAGTTACTGTCTACCTCTTTGGTCAAGACACCTATCATACCATCTTTGTTTTTAGCGGTGTGACCAAGTACATATTCTCTAGATATCTTAGTTTCCCTCTGATGAACATCTTCATCCTAACCTGAAAGCTCCTACCTTGTGGAAAACTCACCTTCTTTTGGATGATCTATAGTTTTTGGATGATTGTGTTGTCCCCTTTCAGTGCTTTCAATTCTTTTCTATCTTTTTGGCCAAAACCAAGTGATCATTTTTCAAGAGGTTCTGCTTTATTTTCTTCTATAGTGACTAGCTAGTTTGGGTATGAACAACCTGCTTTTTGTCCTAGGATTAAACTTTTAGTTCTTTACTCGAGATTGATAAAATATTTATTGTCTTTCCCCTTCTTTCCTAGTCCTTGACTTGTTTTATATCCCATGGAGAACATAGTGGACATGGATTTCGGATATTTATATATTCCCTTGGAGGATTGAGGGATAGTGCTTTCAATCTCTGAAGATTCACCTTCTTCTCTAATACCCTCTATAAATATAAGCACTAGTGCAACCCTTATTCTCTCTTCTTGAGTCTCTGGTGAGGTCTGTGAGTGCTCTTCTTAGTCATTATCTGCATGATATTCTTCATAGGTCGCATCAAAATTCTCATTCTCGAGGATAGAAAAATAGACACAATCTTGTTTGTTCAGTTAGATCCTCATTCTCCACAAAGCCCCTCTTCTATTTTGATCCATGGGGCTATTCACGTGTGTGTATTCATCACACCTTTCTTTCAATGGCACCACAAATTTCATTTCTTCCTAAGGGAACTAGGCTCCCTTTGGCCTGTAGAATGTATAATAAGGGGGAGTTTTGGAAGATTGTGTCATGTTCCCATTTTGACAGCACCATGAAGTAGATCGAACCCAATGGATCCTAGTGACAGATTGAATTAAATAATTAATAAGGGGTTAAGATGAGGCAATTTATTAATTAGGTGTGTGCATTTAATTTTATCCATAGTTGCTACCCACTTGGAATAAACTAGCCTAGATCCAGCTTTACCCGGCTCTATCATGCACCGAGAGGGATCAAATATTTCGAGGTGCAAACCCTTTTTTGGAGTGCAATTGTTGAAGTAGGGTTTGCACCTCGAAATATTTGATCCCTCTCGGGGCATGATAGAGCCGGGTAAAGCTGGATCTAGGCTAGTTCCAGTCGTGGGCGGCAACATTAATATTTTAGATGATCCACAGTATGCTAACTATTTCATATAGAAACTTGTACATTAAATTATATGTACATTACATTATATGTAATGTACAAGTCTCTCTGGACGTCAACCACACCAATCCCAAGATACAAACCGATTGTCGGATTGGATGAATTGGCTCAAGTCCAATGTCGGCTTTGATGACTGGAGATTCGACTTCTCCCAGGGCTATGCTGGAAACCTGGCTGTCGTCTATCTACTAAACACCAACCCCAAATTCGCAGTTGGTAAGTTCTGGGACGACATGTCTTACTCCGACAGCCGCCTCACCTACGACCAGGGTGCCCATCACTGGATCTAGTGTAAAGTTGGATCCATGAATTCTCATGACAGCCATAATATTTGCTCAAAATACATACACACAAAAACAAAAATTGGGTAAATACAGACACAAAAAATACATGTCTATC